>JAHWXV010494899.1:0-11615 GCA_024586415.1 Phrixothrix hirtus | reverse complement strand
AAACGGTTTAAATAATACGTTTGCTGCATTGATAAAAATTAACGCACGCTATCCGATTAATTAGTATTAACAGACTCAGATTAATGCAGTAAACACTGGTTTCCAAAGTGTGGCCGGAACCGGTTGCCGAGTCACGCGAAACCTTATTTGCAATTGCATTCACCAAGTATGAAAGTCTTGAACAATTTACTATTTTTTATTTATTTCAATAAGTTAGATACCACAAATTATACAACCTGAAATACAGATAGTTAGTTTTAAATATAAACTGATCTATTTATTTATTTGTAAACAAATTCAATTTGGTTAAAGCACTTTTGCCGTTTTATTCAGTATATTATTCTAAAATGTGTTTATTTAGTAAAAGTTCGAAATATCCTGGAAAATAAGAACTTTAGGTATAGGGAAGCATAGAAAATTGACACAAAATTAAAAAATCTATCGTATAACTACATAATATACAAGGTGCTCCGTTTAAAATTTTGAGCAAAGACGTTTTCACATTAGTCAAATTGTTACTGTAAAAATTAGCACCCTGTACAATAAGGAAGGTGTTTTCAAACACAGCTTAAAGAATAGACCTTCTTCGGTTCACGTGAAATATTTTAGCTACAAATTTCTAAATATAGCATTCATGTATATTATTTAAAGGAACCATTGGATTTACTAATTTTTGAAACAAAAGCAAATATCTTTGAAATTATAAAAGATAAGTATAGACTGTGTTATACAAGGATTTTATTTTTCATCCTCTGTCTAAATATGTAAAAAAAACATACCATTTAAAATAAGCAAGTTAATAACTACTTCCGTTATAATGGAAACGATATGAAAGCAATTATAATTAAAAACGATAGTCCAACTAAATAGAAAAAAAATTTATACGTAAATATATAACATTTTACTCTAAATATTACGATAAGAAAGATGTGGAAGAAAAGCGCGTTATTAGGAGACCCTGTATATTGACTACAAGTTGTAAATAATGATAACCAGATTGCTTGTTCTGGCTTTTCATTACGACTCCTCTCTTCCTTTTGTGCAATTTTGTCTCTCACACGGTCACAGGGACTTTTTTACTCTTAGCCAGCTGTACCTCGATGTTGTGTTCTAATGGTTAATGTAATTACAGTTCTTGGTACCAGATACCAGACGAAATCTCCCAATTGTAATTGAAAATTTGTTCCTAAGGTCAATTGCCTAAACTTTATTTCGTATAGGAGGCATGGGAAAATTGAATGATTCTATACCTCTTATGCATTTTTTAATGATTCAAAATACTTTCAGATTATGCTATTCAATTATTTGTCGTGTATTGAGAGTGACATCAATTTGAATGAAAAGTTTCTAATCTAAGCAGTGTCATAAAAATCAGCAACTCTGTAAGTTCGTCCACATGGCTACGCTACACACGCCCATCCCGCTCTTTCCGCTTCTCCATGTTCTCCCACTATCATTCCAAGTGCAGTGGCACTGATGATCGATCATAGTCAATTTGATCTCGAGTGTATTATTCTCGAGGAGGTTTATGTTGTAACTTGCAACTCGATTGATATTTCGAAATAAAATAAAAATTAAATTGGAAACTAAAATATGGTCTATAAGATACGTAAGCTTCATAAATAGTGATCCTAGAGGGTTTTAAATTTTAGTGTAAGAATCACACAGACAGGCGTTATTGCAAGCAAAATCATTTTATGCCTAAGGCTCGTGAAAATAGATTTATATACTAATTAAGAGGTAAACATGTCGAAATCACAGACAGACACTTGAATTTTATTTAGATGTATAAATTATTATATAAAATTGAAATATTTTAATCGCATTTTTTCTTAGCTTGCTCGTCAGATCAAATCATTGAAGTTAAAATCGTTCGTTCTAGATCATTATTTAATGGCTTGATTGCGAAACCCTCCTTCTATGTTGTTACCTTCTACTGGGTGTTACAAAACAACGTGCACTTTTTTAAGAGGACGCGTTTTGAGACCTTATAGAATACTAGAAAAATAATGAAAGCATTCTTTCTGAATATTTCAAGTTTTTGCTAAAATACTTGAACCTTTATTAGAAAGCCTATGTATATCATATATTTATGGTAATAAAAATGAATAACTAGTTACTAAAATGTAAACATAGTAGATAGTAAACAGAATATTGATGTGAAAATTTAGACTATTTTCAGTTGCTACATTAGTGATTTGTAATTTAGCACTTTGTTTTTGTTTTGAGGTAAATTGCTATTTATTTAGTTTTCAAGCGGAAAACTTCCTTCTATAGAAATATAACGATTATAAGCATACATTAAAATAATTTTTGTTTTTTGTAATTTGTGATGGTTAAGCATGCATTGAAGTTATATTTCAAATGAGTTACCTCTTAGATGTGTTTCTTAAATTTCGAGTATTAATTAGTGAGCAACTTAACTATTGTTTATTTAATAACCATAAAATATAACCTTTAATGTAATAATTTTTAAATTTTAGCAACGATTTTCATTGAGATTAAAAACTTTAATTATAAATTGTTAAGAATTATACTTTTATCCAACAATTTACAAGATAATTTTCTAGTGTGCAGTCAAATTACATGAGTTAAATATTTGTGATTAAATGTACAAAAAGTAAGAAATCAATGTGTTCGAAATTCACGAACTACTCATTAAGGAAATGTTTGTTAATAAAATAAATAGTAGTGTAAACTGCCTTGTAGCGTTCTAAAATAATTTTGAGCTTTCTGTGGATATTTATTGCTAAATTAGAATCAAATGCATGAAACTTTCGATGCCGATACTATGTACTATGTGCTATTTACACAATACTATGGACATTCCAATGGGTTTAATACAGTTTACTAGCAAAACAGCTCGCAGAAGGGATGATGAGGTTCAGGGTTATTTTTTACTGTATCTTGGTTACATAATATGAAGGACTTATGATTTCAACTAGTAAGATTATTTTTCCAGGGTTTTTTTTCCTTACTCTTGCACTGAATGGTGGATGAATATCCTATTGTTATTATTAACCCTGTAATTGTTTAATTGTTTATAATTGTAAATGTAATTATTTATTCATACGAATACTGTATTGTGTACAGGGGTCCGATGAGAGTTGGTATATTAAATAATGTATTCCTTACACGTAAACAACTTGTAACTATTTGCATCAGTTGTAATATCCATAAACGATGTAACGCATTTAATGGATACCTTTTACGTTATGTGAAGTAAAGGTATGTGGAGTCATCTCAGTGTAACTGCTCGCGCAAGTATACATTCTAATGTAGTACCCAAAATAGCTGTCCTCGGTGTTGTAGTAGTTAGTAAAGCGAGAGCTGAGACTCGGCCGTAATTAACACATTTTTTGTGAAAAAGCTTAAGAGCACGATTCCTTCTTGGATAAGGATGCAAAAGTGTAGCTCCCGTGTGAACATGACGCTTGATACATTTGCAACATCTCGAAATTCAGCTAGATTCTGGTAAATCTGGAAAAACGACTACGGTACTTGAAATTATCAGGGCAAAGGGAATTTTCAAAATCTCAGACAAAAAACACAAGCATAAAGAATATCGGAAATAACTATGAGTACGTCACGAAAATGACGGGTGTCAAACGATGTCGCACAGAATTACAAACTTAGTTCAACGTTAAAATACTTCGTAAATACTAGACATTTTTGAAAAATATTTTCAAAATTTTATTTACTACGGAACATAATATGTTTATAGTTTCTATATTTTTGTTTACTTCCAAAAGACTCTGCATAAAAGGTAGGTTATCTACTATTCACGCATTTGTTACAAATAGCTAGAGGAGATTTTCATTTGTTGAGCGTATTTCGAAACTTTTGCATCTGATGCGACCATCCACCTAATATATAAATCCATTTTATTTCGTGCGGTACTTGATGGTGAATTATAAAAATTTATTACAAACTCTAAATGCTCTATTATTCATGAAAGTAACTATCATCACAATTAATAAACTTTCGCTTGTGCGGCTAATTTTTATATGCCGGTATTATAGAAATCTACGTATTTTAAATTAAAAAATTGACGAACTGAATTTATTACATCATCTAAAGTGTTGAACTTTATGTATCTGATACAGTTGTCAGGAGTCGAGAAAAGTTGGTAATCGCTTGGCGAAATATCAGGAGAATAATGAGGGTATAGTAACGTTTTCCAACCAAGTTTCGAAATATTTCCCGAGTCACCCTTACGGTATAAGATTTTCCTGTAAAAACAGAACTTTCTTTATAATAATCAAAGAAATATGTATTGTGATTAATGTTTGTACTCGCTGAAGCTGTTCACAATAAACAGTAGCGGTGGTGGTTTGGCCATAACCAAAAATTCAGAACAGCTTATTCCGGCTGTTACCCAACAAATACACTACAAAGTATTTTTTGGGTACAAAGAAGCCTTTTGTGTACAGTACGGTACAATATCCACTTCTTATCGCAAGGCAATAACCGATGAAGAAAAGGTTCATTTTCATTGCGTCGAAAATTTGCGAAACAAATTGGTTGTCATTTGGCAATTAATATGGGACCTATTTGCTTAATTTCCATCTTTGCTATATGGTAAAGCTGCACAAAAATGGTTTGACCGCTCACATTTAACATTTGTGCAAACTTCCTGTCTTGGAATTTGCCTCCACAACATCTTTGATGATCTTCGGTTTCCCAGAATCTGCTTTATCGGTCATACTGAAATCTATCGAAGGAAATTGTTTGAACAACTTCTTTGCTGTTCAAACACTTACAGCACGATCTTCGAATGTGGTGCATATTTTTTGCGTCGCCTCAGCTATTTTGGTGCCGAATCTGTACTCGTACAGTAAATAACCTTGAATTAAATCATGTTAAACTAGAAATTAAACATTTATCTTACATTTGTATGCATTAAATGAAAGATGTAGTAATAATAAAGCAGATGCTATCTATAAACAGCTTAAAAACTTTTATGCCGATGTGTATTACAGAAATTGCACGAACTTATTTGGTTGCCTAATACAATATCGAGTAGAGTTACTATATAAGAAAGTTGATATCGTCATGAAATTTATTAATGTGACTATTTCCGATACTTGTATCGATCTCATATTCGTTTTATAGTACTTTACATAGTTATCAGATATATCAGCTATAGGTTACTCAATTTTATTTAGTACCTATTGATATAAAAAGAATTAGCAAAATGTTTTACATCAGAAATACAAAACTTACAAAAATTATTATTATTATATGATGTTATTATATCCTATGCGCGTTATGCAGCTCAATAAATGCTTTTCATTGATATTCATTCCATTTTGATCGTGATATTTTATCTGACACCTCCATAAATTACACCTAAGATTGTTTATCATAAAATTGAATTATTATCAAGATTTAATGGTAAACTGAGTTTGTTAAATTATGTATATATCTTGCTATTTCGCAAGTGGGCACCCAATAGGTTACTGTATAATACAACGATAAAAAAGGCGATTTTCTTTTACATTAAAATTCTAAAAGAGTGGCATCACAATATGAATGAAACGTTTATCAATTGTGCAGTTAAGATCCTGTTTCACATACAAATTTGACGGATAAAATATAGCCATATTATTTTAACTTTCTTTCGTCCTTGTGCTGTAATTTTAGAAGTTCAGTTGTAGTTAATTATATTTTTTACACTTAGTAATTTTAGACCAGGTAAATGATGAAAAGCACTCAAAGTTTGCACTACATTGATGGAAAGCTATTTTACTCTCTATCACACCCTGAAATTCCCGTGTACGTGTAGGTCGTTAACTTAAAAGAATGACGGAAATCTAGCATTTCGATGCCAACCTATACTCGTATTTCATGATCACATTGACCATTTCAATTTCTTTTGTCTTTTAATAGAAAGTTTTCCGAGTGATAGAAAATGGCCTTCCAAGGAATAAACTGGTTGCAAGATAACCAAATAATTAGAAAATCAATTGTGCTTCAACAATTTTATTTAATTATTAAATTTAATACTGATAAAAATTCAAAAAAATAGAAAGAATTTATAACGTTCATGGGCGACAAGGGCGAAGTAATTAGGCTGAACGAACATAAACAAAATATAATAGTTTTACATCTGAATAGTCCTAAAATCTAGAAAACTTAACAATCCAGATCATGATAATTCAAATTAAATACAGAACGCTTTCCATTAGCTACGCATTTAGATTTTTTTTTAAATTCCAACATTTACAATACAAATATATACGCTGTAACAATTTCTGTGAAACCGGATCTTGGCCTACGCCGACTGGAAATGCTATTGCACCAACAACTTGTCACCCATACTCTATAGCAGAACAATTGTTTCCAGCCGAACTTGAACCTGATAATAAGTTCTAAAAAAAAACACAGGAATGAGTAAACTACATGTAAATCGATTTTCTAGTAATTTATCTTAAAACGTATAGAGTAACGACGTCCTTTTGATGATAAACAGCTAACCTGAAGTCTTCCTTGATTATTTGTTTAAATATCTTTGGTGATTCATTTGTGTCCCTGATTTCAGTTCATTAGGCAAAGCTTTCTTCTTGGTCGCCATTAGGCTACTATTAGACTACCGATTTTTTCTCATAGCCGTTTATTTTAAGCACTAGAATTTTATTTGTTTGATTTTTGGCTGGAATACAACTGTCATATAGTCATTTCGCTATGCCTACTAGAATTTTACTGAATCTGGAGAAGTTTCACCACCAGTATGGATTTTTAACATGCTAAACATCACATTGGCACGGGATCTGCAATTTCACTTCCTTATCTGAGAAAAAGGCATGTTTTTTAAATTTTTCCACTGAAAAAATTTACCGACCTCGTCCTTTGGATGTATAAGCGAACATGCTGACCACTACATCAATCGGGTTCGGCAAGCACTGCCATGCCGTTTGCTTTTCCTTTCCAGAAAGTATAGTAATCGGCCATGCAAGTAAAACCAACATATTGGTGCAAATTTTATGACCATATATAAATAAAATAAGAAGATTTCTTCTAAAAAAGGCACGAATTTTAAAAATTAATTCGGCACAAGGAGAAATCTTTTTCTGTATTTTATTTATATTAAAATATTTCCTAATATAAACAATAGATGGCTCTGCTATTATTTGTCTTTATGACAATATATTTGATAGAGGTTTCGGCAGATAGATATATTAAAATGTTGTTGCCCAAATCTAAATATGCAGTTAAGCATTGCTAAAATAAAAAAATATTATTATAAATTAGTAGACAACAAGCCTTTACTATAAACCAAAAATCTAAAACGTTGTCAAATGTTGTGAACTAACTTAATAACCAAATTCGTTAACCTGTAAACTTAAACAAATGCAACGCTTCGAAAAAAATATCTATTTTCGTTATGAAATACAATAAAGTGTTTAACTCAATTTTATAATTCAATTCACTATAAAACAAGACATCAAACAAGGTAGTGACTTAAAAATAGAGTATGTTATAATTGAAGGAAGCCAAATAGTATCTAAATCAACAGAATTCTTGGAAGTGCAGTTTTCATTATTGCATTTAGACTATTTTTTAATTTCTTTTTAAAATGAAGATAATTTTGACATACTATCAAAAAATATTATGACCCATTTCAAAACAATGTTCAGTAACTTTAGATTTTTCAAATTGGTCGTTATTATGTATCTTATATTTTTTCATTTCCAATGACCTTCCACTTTATCCAATTTTAAATTTATAACACCTGCAAGGAATTTTGTAAATATATTTATTATTTTCATTTTCATCGAAAGGCTTAGTAATAGTTAAAATAAAATGAAATGAATTTTGAGGACCAAAAATGATTTTGATTTTAAGTCTCCTATTTAACCTTTTAATTATTTCAGATATAACAGCAACATGTGGTAACACCATAGTGACATCATATATGTCTATAATGCTGTTTTGTCTGTGGTTTTCAAGTTTCGAGGTAGTGTTGTCTATAAGATACGAGGATAACTGTTTTGAAGTAACACTTAATTAATTTCAGAATTAAAAATATATTTATTATAACATATAATCATTAAACATTAAACTAATTATTATAATTGAAATTTAAATACTGATTGCTATTAGTTTTCTTATGAAAAAGCGATGTTTTGATACAATTTTTCTTTTCTTGATTGAAACCTCAAGAAAGAGCAATTCACCATTTTGTTCCTTTTTAACAATAATTATATGGAAGCTTCCTTTTCGTTAATACTATAAATAAATTATCAACTTCACCTTCATTTCCCTCCATATAACAAGGACATCAATATGCTGTAAAGTGTTTTAGATGGTAAAGGTTTTGTAATGGCGCTACTGTAATGTTTCTGAGTTACTAATGTAAAGGTTTGAGTTAAACTTACACTTTATTTAATTATAATGTTGGCTGCAAATTCTTCGGATGTGTGGGTTCTAGAAATAATTACTTTAATAAGCCTTCGCTAGAATGCTCCAGGCAAATTTCAATTCAATTTGCCGGATGTTGAATATAATAAAATGATAAGATTTGGTATTAAAGACTTGCTTAGCAATTTTAGTTGCCTCGCATAACAAACAAAAATGATAACTCAAATAATAGAAGAGCTCAATGTATTAAATAACAATTTTAATAAAAGCAATTGATAGTAAATAGTTGATATAATTCCCAATGTTTACAATTGATATTTCTTATACGTAGCTTAGAAACAAGCTTTGTTAATAAAAGATTAATTTTGAAGAGAATCAAGCAAATAATAAGTAGATTTTACTGAAACTTCTATTGTTGTTGTGTCAATTTCGTCGAATTTCAGAGTAACCGATTGCTGCTTTAATTCTACACAATTACCTAAAACTGGTTTCCAGAAATCAGCGGTGTTTGTTCGAACAAACCTAAAAAAAAGAAAAGGAAAACAGTAATCGGTTTACTAGATAAAAGAATGCCAATAATTAGTTGGCACTCTAGTAGTTTAATAAACTATGTAATGCTTAATTATTGCTTAATTGAAATTATAAAGTACGAGTATAATAATTGAAATGTAATTTTTAATAACTGAAATTAAAACCCAATAACAAATTTTAATGGATCTTGTTTAACTTTAGAAAGGCAAAGTTTTAATTTTATTCGAAAAATTGGAACCCTTAATTTCGAAAAGTAATCCCCCCAATTTTGATATTAAATAAAAGTCATTATAAAAGCGGGACTCCTCACGTCGGCGTTTAGTAATGACCTGCCTTAAATCCAAACCTGTTGAAGCTGAATTGTAAAACGTTTAAGAAATATAGTAATCAGAAATTGACAATTTGCCTTTCGTCGGGAATTGATTCACCATAACATAGATACACTATTATTAAACTAAATTTTTAGGCTTATCGTCAAATATAAATCAAGCACATGTAATTCTAAATTTTACGTCGTAACATGGCAATTAAAATTTTTAATTGACCCATCCCAGTTTATTCCTTAAAGATGTTTTCAGTAAATTGATTTACAATTCCAATAGATAGAAACTCATTAATTAACATAGTAGTAGATTCCAGGTGGCTCAAACCGGAATGCTGGGACTTTCAACCCCTCCAAACCGCTGGCTTCCCTGAAACTTCTATAAAATTAATAAAAATTCAGGTTAACTTTACGATGTATTGTAAATATTAAATACTAAAACTCATGATTTACTGAAAATCAAGCAGATACTTAAATTTTGATGAGGTTAATCTAAAATTAATGAAATATAACTTATCAAAATTTTAAACGTAAATTCCATCGTAAAGCTATTACAAGCAGAATGATTACGCCTTGTCACTCATAACTCGAAAAGTAGACTTCGGTTTTCCCGAAACCATAAGAAATTCAAACTTCGGAATAAGAAATTAATCGTATTTACATATATTAATCGATCAACATGAAATTTACTGTGAAGAACAAATATTTAAATAAGGATATTAATTCGTTTAAACGTTCTGTTGAATCTAAAATAGAAGATAAATCGAATTTTATAGCATTTCCGATTTGCTGCATTACACCTGTACAATTCATATTAGCCGTTTTCCTTTTACAAAAAAGTACAGTATTTTGCACTTTTCCTGGATTTTGCATTATTTTCTATAAATAGAAAGCAGCTAATATGAACTACACACGCAGTACATAGAAATCGGAAATGCTATTAAGCTATATTCCAATGTTATTATAACCTTGAGTAATAATTGACAACAGAACGTCTTTTTTTCATGACCTTAGAGTAATAACTTAAATAGAGTGATCAAAATGTTAGAATAATATCGAAATAGATAAATATTTACGGAAGTACTTGAATATACATTGTTTATTAAAATACTTGTATTTTTGTAAAGTCAAAAAGTAACTAAACCGTTACAATACCTCCAACAAACATCCTTTTTCTGCTGCTAGACATCTTTAGCAGTTAGTTCAAAATGCAACGGGTCTAATCTAATTAAAATGTACACGGAGTAGAATTGATGTCGTATAGCCCTCTGAGGTTTCGGAAGGCAATGGATCAATTGGACAAGATCAAGGCTATGAGAAGATACAACTTTGCTGAAAAAGTGTATCGCAATGCAGGACATCGCACATTGCCACTATATACTCTCCAAATTATTCCTTATGATGGTAGTATTATTATATGTGCAGCTGTATCTTTTGGATTGCGTACCTTCATATCATTCAAGGAAACCTCACCGCCGAACGATATGTTCAAGACAATTTTTGTCCATGTATGTAAATAGAGTTATCACTGTTGGCGGTGGAAATTTAGTTTTTCTTGACGAAAACGCTAGGCTGCATCGCTGTCGAATTGTTCAGGATGCAACTATGGAGTATGAGATTAATCATTTGGTTCTTCCATCGTTTTCAACAGATTTAACTTCTATCGAACACGTATGAGATATGCTACAGAGCTGGTTAGATAATCATCACCTTCAACCAACCAGTATCCAGAAGCTTGTGGAAGTTTTTCAAATATTTGGCAGTAAATACGCCAATATTGACTGTGTTGCAAGCATGCCACAAAGATACCAAACAGTTATTGATGTATGTGGAGGTATAAAAACATATTAGTTAGTGTAAATTATCCTTGTTGACTTTTCGTAATGATAAATAACGATATTATTTTATATTTGATATTATTTATTGTAGGGGTCCCATGTCATACAATAGATATTTTTTCAAATATTAAGATCATGACATTCATAAATATATTCTTATAAGGATAAAATGTTGTATCGCGCGATAAATATAGTAATATGCGAATATTCCTATTAGTTGCTGAGTATTTTATTTGACAAACTTGTAGAAACCATATTGTAAAGAAACTAGCTAATTGTTTTAATATGTATATTTATATTCACTAAAATTCTACAAGTAACTATGTACACTAATTTATCATATATATTTAATTACTTATTTTACAATCCACCAGCAGCAAACATTTATTTATAATTCTATTTATGTATATTTATATTTATATCAGTAATGAACAGTACAAGATTCTACCAAAAACTACTACTAAGAGAACTCAATTCGCTGCTTATATAGGAAAGATAAATTCTAAAAACAATAAGAATAGAATATTCGAGAATATTACTCATAATAATGATGTAATGCT
>JAHWXV010494892.1:0-25418 GCA_024586415.1 Phrixothrix hirtus | reverse complement strand
GATGGGTGACCGTTCCAATTATCGTCCTCAAAATAAAAATAAATTAATATTTTAATGATTTGTGTGCATTGTTTACATACTTAATTACTTTTTATTTAAAATTTACAAATTATTTTTGCTTTAAATGAGCTCAACACTTAATTATAAAACTCTTAGAACATGTAGTACATCTATAAGGGAAATTATAAATGGATGAATTTTTTATGCTTTCAAATTAATTTTAGAGTTTAAAATTTAGGTGTATAGGAAAGCCACTAATGTCAGTAAATTTAAATAAAATTTAAAATGTGTAAGAGAAAGTCGTGTGTTATCTCATACCAGATTTTTTTAAATATTTGCTGTAGTCCATTGTTTGCAGTTGTAAGTATTTAAAAACTCTAAATGAAGAGTTAAATGCAGCTAAAATAAATATTTGGTGTGAGACAACACCCGACTTTCTTTTACGTACATAGATATACAACTATGCCATGTCTACAAATGATTAAAATATTATTTACATTTATTTTGGGAACGATAATTGTAACGGTCACCCATCCAAGTTACTGGTCACGCTAAACCATCCGTAACTCTAGATATTGTCTCCCATAACTTGCTTCAAGGCATTTTCTCAGAAAAACCTTTAAGTTCACGTAAAAGGATGTTAAAGGCATCAGAACCGTAATAAGTTTCAAAAAAATGTTAAAAGCGTCTTCGAGAAAATCGCAAGAATAAAGTGGCACTTCTCGTCATTGGATTTTACTTTAATTTTTGCCGTTTCATGTATGGAAGGTATAGAACATAAATATAGCTTTTGATTATCATATCATGATTACTTTTTGAGATATGTTGTTCACAACTAATACACCAAGTACTTCTGACTACTAGATTTTCAAAAATGTATTAGAGAAATTCCTTGCTTAATATAAAACTAAATTAAGTAGTTAAGAAATATACTAAGTTTAAAAAAAATCATTGGAGTCGAGTTCAAGAAAAACGTCAAAACGAAGAATTCGGAAAAGATCTAAAAATGACAGAAATAAAATGGTACTTCCGGTTATTGGGTTTTCACCAACCTTTTGGTTTTATAGAAAAAGGCGACTACGACCTAAAATATAAATTTTCATTTAGCTAGAATTTTTAGTTTCATAGTTATTAACGGTTACCCGACTTAAGGAAAATCTTTTAAAAATACGCCTAGATAATATGAAAGGACACTAAATATGTAAGAAATACAATAAATTTAAAAAAATCGTTTAAGCCGATTTCGAAAAAATTCAAAAAAGCCAAAATTAGAAGAGTAAAGTGATACTCTCGGTTATCCGATTTTAGTGAAATTGTTGCAGTCGCGTGCGACAATACATACATACTTATATATAAAATTTCGTTTTTCGATTTAAAATGTTCACAGACACACACACTCACCTACACGCACACGCACACGCAAACGCACACGCACACACACACCCAAACGCACACACATACGCACACGCACCCGCAATCGAACACACAGACACAAACGGAGACGCAGGCGCAGACGCCGGCACATACGCATACGCAGGTGCATACGCAAACGCAGACACATATCCAGACGCACTCACACCGACCAACTTCCAAAAACATTACTTTCCTACTCACGGGACCCGAAAACGTGTATTTCCACTAAAACTTCAACATCAAAAATTTGCTCGAAAATTATACCTTCTCTTTAACTTATATTTCATATGTGGTAAGAGAAAGTAAGAAACAGTCATTATTTATTAGGGGACAGCATTTGGAAAGGAGCAAAAGACCAGAATGCTGTCCAATGCTTTAAATTAATTCAATAACTTAAGTAAACGCGATGTTTCGATATATACATACAATTTGATATTTTCCTCAAAACATTGTATTTGTACGATTTCTTTGGTTCAGGCACTTTTTGTTCAGTTATTGAGTTAATATAAATCCTTTTATAATGTTTTATTTTTTTGTTATTCACTAATTAATATTTTTTTTTATTTTAGGAGCGTTTAACTCCATATTTAGAGTTTGGTATAAATTCCTTTTGTCACTAATTTGTTACAATTTTTGTATTTACCAGCAAATATTTAATTACAAAGCTTCGATTTGCAAATTAAATATTTCATATATGAGTTTGCCTGAAATATTTTGTACTTTGGGAGTAGTAAAATAATTAGTTAAACTTGTGATATACTCGTATTACTAAATAGGAAAATTATAAAAGATAAACGCAATTTTAGATGTGATTTTTGGCTTCCGGAATGGTGGTATCGGATGGCATTGTCGCTTCTTCAAAGTCTAGAAAGGCATCACAAATCAAAACGATATTTTCGTCAAATCACCTGGTTAGTGATCATGTTTGGTGTAAAAACTCCCTATTTCAGCGATTGCCTCCTAGAAAATGTAATGAACTTGTAAATTATACACTAAACTTTATACCTGACGAAATTTAATAATAAAACGGGTAGTTCAACTAGTGTTTTTAAATTTTCCTCTTCGAGGAATAGTAGTAGACTATTTAAAAGCTATATTTTCAATTCATGACCTCAGTCATACTTTGGCTTACTCATTTCGACCGTATATCCATTTTTAGCACGACATTGTTAGATGCGTTTATGAAACGTTAAATTTTGTTTTAATAATAAATAATATTATATGGCTAGACTCGATTGTACGCCACTGAAAATAAAGCTAATGCAACAGAAATTGTAAATATCTAACTCTACTTAGAGTCGCAAAAATGAACTACGGAAGATATTTAACTGTACTATAATTATTTTAAAATGAAACCGTACAAAAATTCACCTTCATTTTTCTCTACTAAACTATTGAGTATTCTAATCAACGTTATCTTCAAAAGTAACAAATTATAAAATAAGATAAATTTACACAATTAATAGTAGACTGGAATTAATCATAATATTCTTTCTGGAAGACTGTCAATAAATATATCGGATGGATGTAATTAACGAATAAAAAAAAACGGAGAGCGTAACAAACCATAAAGTGGAGAAACACTGTACAATTGGAGCTTTTTTAAATGCTTTTAGCATGCATCGAAGACTTTGGTACTTTGGGAATCTATGTAGATAAATTTTGAGTGGAAATATTTAATTAAAGTTTACAGTCCACCTTTTAAGTAACTTCTTCGAAAGTTGGTACGCTATTGAATTGTTTCTTTTTACTGATTACGTTTTTAAGTTCATTTTTGTATTTCCTGTCACATTTGCTGCATTCTTTTAATAATTTTAAGACTTTCTCCCTTTAATCAAAAAATCGTCATTGGATTGATTAGCTTTTAAGATTGGGTAATCAATAAATGTAATTTGATGTAATTGGGAAACTTTATATAATCAATTCATTTTTTCCTTTCCTTTGAGGTCCGCAAACCATATTTATAATTTAGCAATTTTTCTAATGTCACCACTTATTTTCGCTTTAATATTGTCGCTTCAGAACTCCCATGTAAAAGTTTGCGTAGATACGGGAAAGGACTTCGCCAAGATTCATGTCCCAGCATCCACCATAGTCATGTATCTTACGAATTTCAGCATGATCCTCGTAATTAGTTCCTTTCATTTACACAAATCATTCCAGAATTTCTAATTAAAAGAAGGGACAAGGAAGGATTACAACTTCATGTCATGCCGCTAGGTTCTTAGGTATTTTAAATGTCTTGCTGTTAGGATGGATTTTTTTTAAAATAGTAGAACTTTCAAATTTAAATTTATTTGGAGTCGAGAATTGTAAAAGTAGAAAAGTAGAGCGATAAAGGAAGCTTTTCAATTCAACTAAACACACCCTCTGCAGGAGCATGGAACAAAATGTAGCACAGCTATCACGCCCCATTAGAATGAGTTATTAGACGGAAGCCTTAATCGAACATCACGTAACTTTGGAACACGTGTTTCCTCAAGAATTATAATAAAACTTTAGCAATGTGGGTTCGAATTCAATTTTATCTGATAAAATAAGGGTGTCAACGATTTGCTTTAAATAATTAAAGACACTTCTGAAACATTTGACATGAATTATATATTTAAAAGTAAGCGGTTTATGTTAAACAATTTTAAAAAAAGCGCCATACAATTTCTGTTATGCTGAATCCCATTTTTTAAATTTGTATAAAAACTCTCCTTCATACCTGACGCAATAATAGCAAAACACTTACGGGGTTTTACGGGTCCTATCCTAAAACAATCAATAGAAGTAGTAACTGAATATAGCTTAACAACATAGCTAGAATTACATTTATGAAATAATCGCTTCACCATGTACAGGGTGTCCTATTTTCGATGTATTTATAGAGAATCTCTGTTATACAAGATAAAATGACACTGTTTCCGCAAATCTTGCTTACCTTTTTGATAAAGCCATCTTAATCACGCTATTTTTCGATACTTATCTTGTGTTCGTGATTTGCTGACAATTGAAAAATTTCAGAAAACGGATTATATTAATTACTAGAACATATTGTACGTTTTTGAAGATTTTGAAATGAAATTACAGATACAGATTCATGTTCATGTTCATGTACGTTTAAAATTATTTTTTATGTAAAAGGAATCGGTTAAATTAATAAACAATTTGTTAAACAGGAGGTGGTTAGAACTAAGTTGCTATTTACCAATGGTAAATGTGTAACTTACTAGAAATAGGTAATAGTGTTTCCGGTAGAACGGCACTTAGAAGCGGGATACGCATACTGACTGGCGCGAAGTGCACTTGGCGAGTGTATTACGCTATTTTGATAGTTGAAATAAAATTGTTTAAAAAGGTGAAAGTGTGCCTTTATTATTGAAATCAATATACTTAGTGCGCGTAAATAGTGAACTTATACTGCACCAGTAGCGAAGAGTAAATCCTATAAATTTAGGAAATCGGTTAGTATCCTTGTGTCGAAAAGGGCCGACGCCATTTTATAAAATTCAACAACGAATTCTTTGGTGGCAAAACCAACGAGAAATTGAATGATTCAATATTCAACTGGTAATATGGGTGCCAATCGTCCAACAATTAGACAAAATCCAGAAAGTATCCATAATAAAAGATTACCGGAAAACAAAGGAATTATTTGCACAGGTAAAATACGTTATTAAACTGTCATTGTACAATTGTTTAAAAGTCCAATGATAATTGGATAATTGAGGAAAATCTACGAGTCAAATTAAAATTCCGGAAGTACCCGAATTTGAAAGGGCTGACGCAGGTGTTCGAGGCGTAACGGTAAAACTCAAGGCCGGTCCATGGGAGTATTATGAAC
The DNA here is from genome assembly GCA_024586415.1 of Phrixothrix hirtus. Lineage (NCBI taxonomy): Eukaryota > Metazoa > Arthropoda > Insecta > Coleoptera > Phengodidae > Phrixothrix > Phrixothrix hirtus. Next base: position 20,176 of record JAHWXV010494892.1, on the reverse strand, counting down.
TAAATCACGGAGCGTGAGTTAAAATAAAAAATTATTTTATCGAACATTATTTCAATTTTGACTATTTTTTATTATGTTTTCAATCTCTGAAAACATCCCACTTTAAATCATAATATTTTATATATAGGGTCAGTTAAAATAAAGGTGGGATTTTTTCGGAAATTATTTTTGTATGGCTATAACCACATCAGTAACTATGTCTTGTTGATAAAATGTTGCCTTTGTTGGGGAATTTCGCATTTGTAGTTAATTTAGCCTTGGTAGTTGAATTTCGCTTTAGTATTTATTATCGCCTTTGTTGCGGAATTTTGCATTAGTTAATATACCTATTTGCCTTTGTTTAGAATAAGTTGCCATTTGAATTTTGATGATATGCTTGACCGCTGGTTCTCATATCAGTGTAATCTGTAAAGGCCCCTTAGTTATTTGATGTAGTAGTAATAAAATTGAGAATTAGCTTGATTTATAATAAAAATATCTTGATCTGTAATGAACTGAATTCTTTTGCTAAACAGTTCCTTTCTTTAAGTCAATTAAGTTTGTAAAATATTTAACTTGCAATATTCAGGTATTGATTGTTGAATTGAATACGACGAACTATACAGATTCTGGACGATTCATGGTTGTACCCTGTAGAAATGGAATTATCTCATAGCATTCCGGAGCAAAGAACTCAAAAGTAATCTGTAAAGCATTTGCTTATGTATAGAAATTAAAATTTTGCGCACCAACGTGGACCATTAGAGAATCCTAAAACATTACAGTTGTCGACCCAATAAGGGGCTTTTGAAACTCAGTAACCTCGTATTGTTACAACTTTGTTACTTTGTTTGATGGATTTTTTATTATTGGTGTTATTTTTTTGATGTAAACCATAACAATTTTTTTTTAAATAGAAACCATGGCCGTGACTTTAAAACATTACTAGTTTACAAGCTTTCCAAAAATATTTAGTTTAATATATTTCCTTTCGCAAATAAAAAAGTTATGTCGTGAGGGAAACTTCACATTCATTTTAATATGTAAGAAACAGAACACTTTTTATACCAGTACTACAAAATAATTTAAATAAGAATAAGATACAATTGAAGAGAAAAAATAAACTACACGTTAAAACACACAGTCGTCATACCTATTATATTCAATAAACATAAAGGTTTTTTTTGCAATTCTTGCGTTGAAGTTCCAGTAGCTGCCACTAGCTTGTCCCGAATATTGCACCCTTTTTAAAAATTTCTGGTAACAATAGAACTAGAAAACCTTGCTTATCTTAATTAATAGGACCTTTGCCCGTATTTATTGATTTATTGAGTTGCGATATAGCCAGGTGCCCCATCTTGTTGAAAGCATGTGTATGCCAAATTAGCAAATGGAACGTTATCTAAAAGTTTCGGTAGAAATAATGCAATGGAAAACACGTGAAGCTAGTTTTCGTCCTAATACAAAATAAGCCGTTTTAAATTTAAAGTTTCTTTGGCATTGACATAGTATCAGCATTTTCATTTAAACAATTCAGGAACTATTCTTACTAAAGTGGCTATGGCTAGCAACTCATTCTTCATCAGATCAAATAACGTCTCTCCAAAATCTAGATTTTCCTAAATTTTGTTGAAACGCCTCCATGTAAAATATTAAACCTGAAAAGGCATCTGTGACGTTTCAATTCGTAAAGAAAGGTACGCGGGGAAGACAAAGAATTTAGATTCTACCCGGTGATAGCTTGGTCGTACGGGGGCAGGTCTTGATAGTGTTCTCAGTAACTTCTCCTGGTTTGGCGGTCGGTATACCTGTGAAATAATTATTTACCCTGGGAGATTGATTGTGAAAATAACGTCTCTCGGACGTCGGTAATGAAACAAACTTCGGTAATATTTAATTGATGATTGTTGCGGTATTCGGCGGTATTAAAAAGAAAGGCAACAGTAATAATTTATTTAAAAAATTAAATGGAAATTGGAACACAAATCAAATCAAAACTGTAATAGTTCAAAATGAAAATAAAATAAACATTGTTTTCGAACAGCAGGCGAAAATAGATTATTTACCATCATTTACGTATGCACGAAAAGTCAACATTTGCATGAGTTTTATACTGTTGCTAATATTTGAAATGGTCGCAGCGTTGAAGCGAGTGGTCGGCTCAGCGTGTTCTGTGTCAGTCAAGTTCTGCGGCCCTGATGTGTCTGAATGCAAAAGTCGGCAGTATGTTTCGAGATCTAAACATGAGCACGCCGATCTTGGCAGCCGCCGTGTACGTAATTTATACAGGAGACGGATATCTGGTGCAGGGCGTTAGCGTATATTCGCGACCCTTCTTGTCATTCAGCATCGCTAAGCGTCACGACGTATTGCGTTGTTTGCACACCGATACATAGCAACGCATTTGCAAATAACGGAATGTTTTATGTGACGGATGATTTCGGTTTAGCGTAGTTGTACATCCGCTATCAATGCAACTCAATATACAACCACGTTAACGGAGGCTTGGCGCCGGGCACAAATAGCTACAGAGAAACTTGTTTGTGGTCGACTCAGAGTCGATTTGTTGCAGGTTCGGTGACGATAACATCAGGGATACTCAGTTATGAGGATTCCTGAGGTTATATTGTTCTACACTTGGTCTATCTATATTACAAAGCAACAAGAGGTAGAGCGTGGTTCTAGAATTTGTATATGTACATCTATAGCATGCGGCGCTTTTTAACGGTTTATTAATAACAACGGCATTCAGGGTTTTAGCAGTCTTGGCGGATCCAGAAGGCATCGTGTGAAGATCACTGTAAAATTTAATAACAAAATAGCTTGACTTTACAGAAAAACTTTTACGATTTATGCACTAGGCAACGTCCCGTGTTGAGTTGCATACGAAGACTGATTTTCAATTAGCAAAAGGGTCTTATTTATAGTTAAATTCATAATCGCGTTCTTTATTCAGCGAATATCGATTTGCACGGTTTTCTTTGTCTGCTATCTAATCAATTCGGATAACAAATACATTTGCTTTTACTAACTCGTTTGCAAAACATGACACAATATTACCCAATAGTATTTAATTAATTTTCTACTAATTAATTAATATTTAAATCATTTGACATTGTTGCTTATATTAATTAATACTAATTATCAAATAATCTTGATTGATTCTAGACGGTAAACAGTGATTTATACATCAGGTTGTACAATCTTTATTAATTAACTTATAGCATGTTTTATAATAACTTTTAAATAAGCAATTGTTTCATTTGCAATTTAAACTAAAATTATACACTCGCGCACGGTATTTAACACTTGTTTTGTCTTTAATTAAGTCTTAATTGATACACTTCCGGAATCACTAATATAGCGAAAACACATAGAATTCTTGGAATTCCATTAGATCGGGTTTTGCGATATTATTACGTTTCCACGGGAAACGTTACACATCCTCTACACTTATTGCGTTCAATAGGTATGACAATTAAATCTTATTATATTCTTCAGAAAAACGTTTATTGCGCTATCAATATTTTCAAAAACATACAGAATGCTCCACGATCAATAAAACTAGTTTTACGAAATTTTTCAGTTTTCGGCGATTACTCAAAAACAAAAATAAATATAGAAAAACGGCACACACTTAAATGCTTTTCAAAAAAGTATCTAAGATTCGCGAAACCCCATCCTCATTGATCTAGGCCTAAAATATTTACCCTACAAAAATATCGAAAATGTTACATCAGATACAATTCAAACATTGATATACGTGATAACTGATAATTAGAATTAGAGATTTTGGTATTTTCAAAGTGATTACACAAAACAAAGGTTATACAGTTAGTAACTAATTATAATCAGTGAGAAGATAACGGTACAGGGGTCTGAGACCTAGTTGGCCGTACTATATCCAGGAATCCACACTTACTTCAACTATGCAAATTTTAAACTTTAAGAGTGATAACGAGATAGTCTGCTGCAGCCCTTATGCCACCTATAAAGGTATGTTTTCTAAAATATTTGTTAAAGTTGTTAAAGATATGAGCACAATCCAAAAATTCAGAAATCAATTCTAATGATGAATTTGAGCTTATCAAATACATGCGCCACCGCTAAATCATACTAAAGAAGATATTTGTTTATAACTACAAATAACTCACAACAACTAGCCTTCTATTAATAAATCGTCGATAAAATGCCGGTAATTAAATGGAGACATTAAGTTTTTTGGAAAACAATATCATAGTTACGAGCACTGTAACGTGGGTCCTTCGTACGTTCAATCCTACTCTTCATCATACAGATCCGTGACTTGAGGGTAATAAGTAGGTTTCTCCAATTTGCGTGGTGCCAAGTTACTCGGTACTGGTTATATGAACTCGATGTAATTATGCTTAACTAAAACTAACTTGTTAATTAAGTAAAGTTGGATGGGTAAATCCACAGAAAGCGTTATTGAAAAGGCTTGAATTGGATTTTGGGAGGTAACCAAGGTTATAGATTCTCCTTGATCGTAAAACTGCAGCTCGGTTTTCATTATGTTTTCTTTCAAACATGAATTTTTAATTATGCAAATTATTAATTTCAATTAATCGCTTTATTATGTAATTAATACTGTATTTCAACTCCTGTATGTATGTAAATTTAATTATTAACTTGCTGAAACTCTATTTGTTAAATTGTAATAACTAATGCAGATCAGTTTTAAAAGCTGTTTATTTTCTAACCAATTGTTATCATATCTTGACAATGCGTACTGTAAATTATATACAGATTTTAATTTGATCATATTAACAATTATTAACGTTATAAATAAAGATTCTTTATAAATTGAAGTTATTTTATACGTCAATTTTAAAACTAATTTTACCTTAGTTTTCAACCCTTACCAAAATAAAAGTGTACCATAGTCTTTTATTTCAAATCATGGAGAGGTCGTATGAATGCATTCATGATCTAAAGACGTTGACTTCGGCGCACTGATTTGTTTATGAAATTGGCTGAATCCTCAAGTACTCACGCGATAACGGTCCTGCTTTATTTTACCGTTGTTTGATGGTATTAAAATTGACGGTACTAATTACTTAGTGATTAACGTCTTTAAGGATTACTGTTGGGTGTTTTGTGACTTCGACACCTCCAAAAGAATATCGAAAGGAAAACAGACTGTAAAGGCAACGGGGTTAGCCTTCAGTCGCCGGGTTTTTATATGTCCAAAGTCGTCTCAGATGTCGTGGAGGAATTTAATTAAAGTAAGGAAGACGCTAATAACTAAATTTAAATTTATATTTTATAATTGAATGCAAACAGTATGTCATAAGTACGTACTAGATCAGCTGTTTGACGATGTGTAAACCTTGTTAACTACTCGTAATACGCTTCCCAGTTAATGAGACAATTAATTGATTTAATTTACGTCTTTCTCAAATGAATTTTATTAAATAGAATCCCTGTTTTAGTATACGTTCTCTATTAACGCCTAATGGAATAACGAATACTAAACGGTTTCGGTTATAATTAATTCAATGTATGAATTAAATATTACGTCTCAGATGGTTATTATAACGGGTTTGCTCTAAGAGCAATTCTCAAAAGTCTTATTCTAAACCTTCTCTATTTGAATATCAAGAAATACTGTTAGAAATTATAATTATTTCCTTGTATTTATATGACTTCCAAAGCAAGCATAACTTGATTTTATGTACACTTTGCCTCGTAATTCGAAAAATAAACATAAAGAATGCAGCAAAACGACTAATTTGGTAAATTAATTATATAAAGGTACGTTACTATCTCGGATATCTTAAAACAATTAATTACTTTACAAAACAATAAAAACTAATAGTGGCCTAATCTGAAAATAAATTGTGGATTAAGTTACAGATAATGGTAGCTAATTGGACAGCTCGGTTCCCAGAAACAGTTTCAGCGATATATTTCTACAAATTCTTGATGGATTACGTTTTAATCAATATAGATTTATTTGAATAATGGTTAAAAATTGATCTTGTCTTTCGAGTAGGTAAGAAAAAGGACACATGTGTTTGTCAATAATCAAACTAATGTTAACTGAATACGTTTTATATGATAACAATCAATGGAGAGATTTACCTACAATTTTTAAAGTGTTTGAAGAATATTATGCGTAAGAAAATTTCTGAATTTGCTTCGGAACAATTTTTATTTTTCATAACGACAGGAACGGCAAATAAGCGCGGAAAGTCCGACTATCGACTAGCATAGTCCCAGTCGGTTGGTAAGAATGGTAATTTACAGTGTAATATTCTGGCTACGCTATATATGCTTTCGCAGAGTTACCGAAATCTGTATGCGCCATGCACCACCTGTTCAAGGTACGTGATTATTTCCACAAGGCGAACCGGACTGCTTGACGAGAAACTCAATAGTTGCAGCGTTGTATTAAAGGAAGATGTTGATTGATTACTTATTTTTTAGTCTCAAACAGGTTTATTCTAGTTTAAACTTCCGATTTACCTGTATTTATTTATATGTATAACTCAAAATAATGATCAGATTATTAATGATAGAAAAGAAGCTAATATTCATAAATAACTAAATGAATATAATAAGGAAATGCATATAACAAGTTGTGCGTACGATTACACAAACTGATCTTGCAACGAATGATTTACCAATATGTATATCTATTTGGGGTCATCGAACTGTTTATTTGTTCAACACAAAAAATTGACGGTGAACAACATAGTTGTAACGTGAATCTAAATGTAAAATATTCCCAATTAAAATTGCTTACGTTGAAATTCCAGATTCAAGTGGTAAAACAAACATTATTATTTAATTCTCCCAGTAAGTTGAATAAAACTAATTCGTAATTTCATTACAGTAAAATAAACAATCGAAGTTTTCCTTTTTATTATGAACTGAATTTAACAAGTACAAAAACGATTAAGTGGACTTTTGATATGCACGACTGTATATTTCATATATGCACACTTTCAAATTTGATACATTTCAATGACTGTACGTAACTATCTGCGGGCGGTTTCTTATGCCCTTCTATTAATTTAAACATGATAAATAAAATTACTACAAGCAAATCTAAAGCTGTTCTTTCGAAATATATAAATTTATTGAACTAAAATAGGGGGTAAAAAATTCAATTCTAATGACTTAAAGTAGGAATCTTCTCGTTAGCCTGAAAAATTCTCAAATAGTCATCACATCTCCTAAAAGGTAAACACTTAACGAGGATACTTACACTAAATTTCGGAGACTGTATTTATCTTTAAATTCGATTAAAAATCTTCTGCTGGAATGAGTACTATTTTCACATAACAGAAGCACTTATTGTTATTTGGCTTTTGAACTTAACTTAATTTTTAATACCGAAAATCCCTGACAAGAACGAGATGTTGATCGAATGCGGTGATGCAGTCTATGGAATAACGCTAGAATAGAACAAATGCATTATTTTGTAAACAGTGTTTATTAGTATCAACGTATGCGCTAAATCAAGGGCACTTAACTAGAAGGTAGGAGTTTTTAATAAATATAACGTGTTCAGAAATGAATGAGATGACCGTTAATTGCTAATTAATTGTTTCAGAAAATAGGAAAATGTATTTTATGAGAACGAATAAATGTCGATCATATTTATTAAATAAGCTTCACAATGTGAAATAAATGAACAGTGACGTCTTGTGGTTACCATTTTTAATTAAAGAGTGAAATGAGCCAAAAGCCGTTGAAAAGTGAGAAAATCAACTTGGATATTGCTTATAATCGACAATTATCTAGCAGACTTTTTGTTTCCAAATTGGAAATAACCTTTAAAGGAAGTGGTGTGGAAACTATGAAAAAGATAAATGATATTCCGATAAGCGAAATTCCAAAATATGTCTTTTATTGGAACAAGAACTAAAATTTTTATAGCAAAAGTTCGGACTTCAGTTGAATAGTCGCATCTAAAATTTAAATCTTTTAGCCAAAGCTCACTTTTTATCATAATATATTGGGTAGAAACCATCGCCACGTCAAATATACACGTTAAGACCCAAGATTTGCTACTTTAGACCAAAGCAGCTGTATATTATTAATTTAAGGGCTCAAAAAATCCAATTCTAACGGGGGCTGCCGTTCTTTTTAAAATCTACCTGTAACAAGTACCTGTGCTTGACATTTCCGGTGCTAAAAATGTAATAAATTGAGGGATGCAACTGTCGGAAATTGAAGCTCGATAGAAACAAGTTAAGCACTAACAGTCGCTAATTCGGAAAGGTTAGGGTAAAATGTTTAACTTGAACTAAAATCGAAATTAAGGACCAATTTGACAAACGTTTATTTTCCAATCCGTTTGACAGCTATTGAGTTACCGTAAAAACAATGTTACGGCACAATTTTCTTGCCTTTATTAAATAATAAAATAATAACCTAAAATGTTATAGTAGTAAATAAAAGATTTAGGCAGCAATTAGTTATGAAAAAAGATTCCCATTAAAGTAGATACTTTACCCAAGTATTCCTAATCAAAATGTTGTACCTTAATTTATTTCATGTAAACACATCGACCATATATAAACAATGTGAAACAGCTTAACATTATTACATTATTTAGCAGGATCTATTTGATCTCAAGGTTTTGGCGAACTCAGTTTTAGAAATTAACCTAACGTCAACCTTAAATGAGTTCGGAGCGAACTGAACCTTTATTAAACAGTGTAATTTTTAAAACTTAAGGGGAATGCCGTTCTATTTTAATTTCAAGGTTTTTAAAGATTTTAATTTTCCACCTTTCTTTGGCTAATAGTACCCATCCATTTTTTGCAGTTTCTTCAATTCGATCCCTTTGAAATATTCCACGAAATACTCTTAGAACATCTCAAATGTTTATTACTGCAAAAGTTACAAAATTAGTTTAGTAAACGTATTTTCACAAAATGGTTTTACTTACATGTTTTTTTTGTTATAACTTAACATATATACTTTCGCTGAGAAAAATTTGTTGAAATTAAATTTGACAATTTAAAAACAATTAACTAGGTATACTGCAAACAAATATAATCAGAAACAATCACAGCGTAGTTTGCACGGATAATTAATCTCTGTCTAGCTTGTTAAACCAATAACGAATGGCAGCCATAACATTTATTTATTTTTCAATACTCGTCAACTGTTTTAGCGGCGTTTAAATTACCGATTGTCACATATTTGCGGAATTCACTCCTTTTTTCGACTTGAGCAGCTGGGACTTAAAGAACTGTTACTTTGCGTGCCGTGAAATAAATGAAAGTAACTGCCATGTGATAATTTTTCGATTTGTTTTTTATTGGAAAAGTTTTATCAAATAAATAAGTTTCGATTCTAACATCTATTAAATGTGAATGGTATTGTCAATGAAAACAAGTTGTTTGGTCTGTTATACTATTAAAGTATGAACCTACTCACCTGATAATCTATTAAAGTTGCTAACGCTCCGTTTCAATTTAAAAACTAAGATCGTGCGCCAATTTTGGCTAGGTATTAGATTGAGAAAATATGTAAACATAAACTAGAACATTACTCGATACTTAGTATCGAATGACTAAATCTCAAGTTAAGCGATGTGAAGTAGCTTTAGTAAAAAAGTAAAATAAAATGGCTGTTAGAGTTACAATTACCTGTATCTTTAAGTAAAATTAATTTTTGAAAATAACGGATTTAAGCATTTAAACCGTCTGAATGCTAAATTTATGTTTGCGGTACAACATTTCGTGTCCGTTTGTCACTGATAAAATGGAGTTCAATGCATTGATATCAGGACACCGTTCGAAGAGTTGTTACCTTTCGAATTAGTTTTGTAGGTTTTAAGAGTTAAATGCTTTCTAAAAATCCTTTTCAATTTCAAAATTAGGGTCGGGTGCCATTAGCGTTAGAATGGAGTAAATGTTGTATAATTAATTTCTTTTAAAATTGCATAGACTTTATTCGTAAATTAAATTTATTTTGTACTTATATGCCAAATTTTCAAGTAAATTATGTACTCAAATTTAATTTGGAATTTAATTAGACTAGTCTCGTATATTAATATGACGATATCAATTAAGCTCTGTTGTTTAATTTTCCTTTCTTTCATTTATAAAAACTAAAGTACATTAACTTCAAATTACAATATGCGTCGTGGCTTGATATAGTCTGAAATAACCTTGGGTTTTCAAAAGCGTGGTCAGTTACGTAGCTCAGTCTAGTCATTGGGAAAGATAAGAAAATTATAAGAAAAAGAGGAATAGTTTAACATTTTTAGAAGTAGTGAGTTTTATTTTTGGAGATCGCTCTCTATGTTTCATTATTTGGGGAATAAATTTATTGTTATGCTGTGATTAATTAGTAGGGTTAGTGTATATTCATACCTTACTAATTAAGTTTTAAAGGTTCAAGAGTGGCTGTGTTAGATGTAACGCTATTGCTATCCTCCCGTCTTGATGTGGCTTCCTATACGTGGAAACCTAATTCGTCCAATTTATTGGGTTGATTAACTAAGCAGCGTTAAGTTATCCTAAATTTGAGTACAAATACCGGAAGAAGCATGTAAGCGACTAATCATCTTAATATTATCTTGGGTTACCGACTATGAAGTCTTTAAATAAGGCGTTAGGCCTTAAAAATTTGAATTCAAGCAGCTGGACTACACAGGCTTATATAAAATTCTTACCGTAGGAAATATTAATTCTAAAGGAACTCTATCGCCTATATAATTTCGGATGCATATTGTCACTGTCGCGTTAGGCGTTACGCCCACCAAAGGCGCTGATGGTCGCTAGCTCTTCGGAGTAGGAAGGGTTCCCGATAAAGTACACCAGTACCATCCGCGCGCTAAAAGAAGTCGAAATATAGGGAAAGAAAGGGCGCCACTGATCCATATTGCCGCTCAAAGTATGGAACTATCCTTGGAACAGATACAAACAGTTCCTTGGCCTTTTATGATTTTGTCCCGGGGTTGCCTTTCGTTGAGGCTCCAAATGTTAATATTAATTTTGATCCTGATCTAAAGGGTGAACCTTGATTAATACATAATCTCTGAAATGCGAAGTGTTATCAATTAACTTATTCTACTACCACAACAAAAGACTATTTGAATGACATGACATATCTATTGATAAAGAAACGGATTATTTAGCGTAAACACAATACAACGGTTTACAAAAACAAGTTATAGGTAACTTCTCCGTCCCTTGAATTTGGCCTTATTAAAGAGGTACAGAGGACTACTCAAACTACTAAACACTAAAGCTAGGGTTAATATATGTACTGAGATACAGTCAACGCAAGTATGCGTTCACGATCTAAACAGGAGGTATGAGCTCCCTTCGCACGGGAACGTTTACTCTGGCCTCTACAAGGGGTTGGTAGCCGGGACTTGGATTTAATTGACTACTCGCCGATACGCGTTGATACTTCGCTTCCGCCTTTCGCAGACCAATAATAAAGAAGCCAGAGAACAATAAAAGAAAAGGGGTACGATTAGTTTGTTCCGTCAAATTACCGGGTTGTTAGATTTCCAAACACCAAAATCGTTGTGATTGATTTATTGGTTCCTGAGTCCGCAGAAGAACAATACGTTCAAAAAGCAGCTACCGGGGTGGAACGAGCAGGTCAATCCTAAGAGATCTGTTATCCCATCTCTTAGGTTTGGTCTTCCGCCACGCTAAATTATGCGGAGTCCTGAAATTCACACCCGAACGCTTCAGATAAAAAGCCTACACATACACGATCGATTTTCACACCAACTAAGCAACGACTCCGTATCAATTATAAATGTCGCCGAACTCTATCAGACGTGAAAACTTCATTTTTCTGTCACCTTTACTGTAATTATTAAATTCCTAATCGTCATAGACGAGGAAAACGCGCCTATCGTGTTTTAATCCGACAGGAAACAAAACCTTATTTATTTCTTTTCTCTCTTGTTGCCCTTGCCAAACGCGCTGTTTTGAAAAAATATACGGCGGCAAATTTAAAAGAAAATATTTTGTTTATTAGGCCCAGAACGCCAACAAAATCTGACAATGTTTAGCATGCTTACTCGAACTTTAAAGCTACCAAGATATCAATCCAATTCAAGTACTTGATGAAAATGCAGAACTTCATTTTATCATTTAATTTTGTGTAGTATTTGTGAACCACCTTTAATGTAAAATGTTAATGCGTTTAAAATTAAATTCTTGATTACTTACAGTCACATAATAGTACTGTTTATTTGAGTACTTTATTAAAACTAATGATTTGTCAAATTTGGATATTTATAGTTCGCCTAATTATATTTAATTATAATAAAAGAGGACTGCTTACAATTTCTGCTATTTACTGTATAAACTTATAGACAAAAATTATGTATATTTTTATGTTATTGGTTTATTCTTCTGTTTGAGAAGTAATACAGAACTAATTGTGCTGGGTTGTTGTTTTTAAGCTTAATTAAGGAAATTGCAAATAAGTCTTGGTATATAAAATCCAAAACTCAATTTATTAAACAAAAAACTTTAGAAGAATAACAACATAAGATTAATAACTAAACAGTTTTAAAAGTAACTTGTTTATACCGAAACAAACGATCTTCAGTAACGCGTGTTACCTCTTGTAGCTTGAATAATTGCCCTCATTCTTCTGGATAGGCTGGAAAGGAGGTTTTGGATATTTTCTTGGGGAATCGATTCCCATTCTTCTCTTGAAGAAATTCTGAGCTCATTTTTGGTTGCAGGGGCTAGATTTCTATTCCCAGTCCTTCTTTTCAGCATGTTCCATAAGTGCTCGATCGGATTAAGATCGGGACTATATGGAGGCTATTCTAACGTTCTGATATTAATCTCATCATGATACTGTGTTACTGCAGTTGCTATGTGGGGGCGAGCATTATCGTGCTTTGGCACAAATCTCTTATACCCTATAACTCCAAGATATTTTGAATATATTGTTCAGCTTTTATTCCTCCGTTAACCTCGAGAAGCTCTGTACGGGACTCCCAATTAATACCACCCCAAAACGTTATTTCGCCACCTCCAAACCTTACGTTATTAACCACATTTCAACTGCTATAACGCTCTCCGACTGTTTTATACACCCTATTTCGTCCATTCGGCTTCCAAGGTAGAATTCTCGTTTCGACAGTAAAACAAATATTCTTCCATTCCTTTTTAAACCAATTAGAAAATTCTAATCTATGCCTTTTGTGTTGTTGGAGGAGATGGGGCACTACGGCATGTACTCTGGCATTCAGACCAACTTCTTTTAACCTTCCCCTTGTCGTCTTAGAACTAAGATTAACCCTTCTTACGTTTCTCGGTTCAATTCTTAATCGAGAGGATGAAAACTCACGATTTCTTAAAGACTGAAGTTGAACAAAGCGGCCATCTGTAGCATTGGTGCACCTTCTTCGGCCTTATCCTGCCCTGCTATTATAATTCCCAGTTTCTTGGAACCCTTTTATAATCCGAGGAACCGTAAATTGATTTAATCGAACAATGCTTGTAATATTTTTCTGCCTGTAATCTTCTTGCCATAAAGTTACCACTTTTACTGCATCCAATTCGCTACTGTGCTTCTTTCGCGGCATCGTTTCTCAAAAGTTTTTTAATTACACATAAAACAACGAAAAAATAGAGCAAAACCAAAAAAATATCGTTTAGAATGTATATCAAGGAAATGCACCATTTCCACAACTTTCAGAAAGCAGTACAATTATGACAAATATCAAAACAGAAACAAATTAAATGTTTCTCACAGCCTCCTAAAACAATAACATTACATAAAAGTGATATTCCAAGCAGAAAAATCCACATTTTCCGAGATTTAGTAATATCATTAAAAATATGCAGTATTTTTGTCCATGGGTTTATTTAATTTGCATGAGAAGGTACACCGATACCTGCTTGACCATACAAATAACCATGTCAAATTTGTTGCAGGCCTATAAACATCTTTTATGATCTATTTGTTACACCTTTTTCCTTGTATATATAAAATTTATCCATTATCTTGCCTGGATTATATGATTTTGATTTATTTAAAAGATTACTCACTAACTGTAAGCGTATTAAAGTCAAACAAGTCGAATGCATAAACTTGTAGTATACAGGAAAACACCCAGAAAATGGTCCTCAATGACGGTTGCAAAAACAAACACAATTTGAAATTTAAATCCTTTGAATTTGCTTACACCAGATTTGTAGGAACCTATCTAAAGGTTTATTTTTAATATAAAAGAATTTGTCGTTGTTAATTTAAACTATTACTCTATGGCCATTTCTTGTAATCTGGTGATCAATCATTTCACCAATAGCACAACTCACATCATTTATATACAGGAGAAGTCAAAAGGACTACCCCTCTCCAGCTGATTGACTGAGTTATATCAGTTATCTCAACATATTTGATAATAATTTATCTAATACACTCTATCTGGAAGGTTCCTGTTCCTCTTTACGAATACATATTTTATACGGAATGCGACAATATCCCCGTCAGCTATCAAGAGGAACTGAGTGATGCCCACAGTATTACCGATGCTGTCTTATATCTGAAAAGTGTTTGATCGTCATTTATCGTATTTTCTAGTTAGGCTGATCTTCATTCCCTGATGTTACGTTATACGTATCGTAAATATGTTTTGGCACATGAAGGGTACCTATTCAAATCAAAGATACACAAAATTCTAATTTATCAATAGGGCACTTTTTACTGTTGTAATTATGATGTCATACAAGATGATATTTATGTGCTTGAGTAAGAATCAGCCATGCATACCTATAGTTCTTGAAATAGAAGTAGAAAAGGATACTTACATAAAAAATGATTTATACATAATAGAATAAAGAATGTATGATAATTATTTTGAACCGGGAAGAACCTTTAGTAAAATAAAATCATAGCAAACTATATATTGAGTTACTTGAAGTAGTAATATTCCTTTATTGAAATTTGTATCATTATTAATAGTACATATAAGATTTTAGAAAGAGGCAATCTTTTACCTTGCGTTTAAACGAAAATATGAAGGGTAAATTGGCGGAAAAAGGAAGGTATATAAATTGCCACTAAAATTAAAATTTACTAGAGTACTAAGCATTCTGACCGAAATTTTCTCTTTATTTTAAAACGGCCTGTGGTTAAAAGTGGCATTCTAGAAACTTGATTTTTTTAATAGTTTTAAGATTTTTGTATATCAAATAACTAATAAAATGTTTAATTTTATATTTATTTTCATAATAAAATTTTAATCAAATTAACTTTAAAATTGTATTTATGGTACAGAATATCGGGCACGTAAACAAGACAGAGATGTGCACAAATATTGCACATAGATAGCAGCACGATCGATACTGGAATGTTGCATTGAAGTTACAAGATTATATAATAACATGCAGTAAATTAAAAGGTTAGGTAAAATAGAAATATTTTAAATACTGTAATAAAACTGGCAAATTATTTTTGTCTAATCCAATTTTTTTTGTTTGGTGTCTCAAATTATTCTTTATTTATTTATTTTTACATTATTCATTTATATTATACATAAACTTGAACTATGAGAAATATTGATGGAAAAATTCTATCCTTGTTCATGGCTCATTTCTGAGTGGGTAATTCGAACTACTGACATGACTCGTCACAGACTTTTCAATTTTATGACTCATGACATGCGAATTTACTAATTTTGTTATTACTTTTATGTGACTTTGTAACATTTCCCGTGGAAACTGTTAAAGTATAAAGGTGTCGCGTAAATCGATTTGCAATAAATCGCGTGTACATTTGTGTTTACGTGAAATTTCAGAAGATTGTAAAGATAAGACAAAAGACAGTAAGAATATAACCGGGAGTGAATTATCTTAAATTGATTCATGTTCAAATATTGTTCATTAACCTGAGTAAACATAAATTGTAAATACTTAGGATATAAGGATGACGAAATATGGCGCAATAATAATCCGGATTTAAAACGTTGAGAAACCGCTCAAAACTAATTAATAATTACTAGTGATTGCTTTTTAAAATATATTATACATTAAAACAATCTCAAAACTACTTTTAATTAACAGAAAAGTTTGAATTGAAATTGCGCAATATTACGTTATAAATAAATTGATAATCAAAACACATGAGGCCGTCCGTTATCAGTGAATGAAAGACTGAATAAACTATTAGCAATAGCGTTCGCAGAACAAAGAATGATGCCTGATAATTATGTACAAAGCGTACCACTTTCAAGCCGAAAGGAGAGTTCTTGTAGATCTCTACTCGAATTCACACCGACCAATTCTCTGTGCGAGAATATATTGAATTTAGCTTTACCTTTGAGTTCTAGCTATATTTTGTAAATATAAAGAACGACATTTTGCTAATTACAAAAGTACGCAAACCGTTTCTGCAGAATTGTTCGGAATCTAATATTAAAACCGTCGTCGCAGAATTAAGTGCAGAAGCTAGTACAGTTATTCGAAGGGCGAAAATCCCTTTCACTGACCATGCTCCTACGATTGTATATCCAATGGTGAATGCGTTGCTCTATAGTGGTTCCGTCTTGGTTATAAATAAACACCGAACGCCTGAGCTTCGAGTTGGTTCTGTAGCGGAATCGCAAAAGTTACCGTAACTTCTGATTGCCTTGTCGTCAAGCATCTTTGCGTTGCTAAGTAGCAAAAGTCTGTTTGACGCTGACTGCTTAAGATATTTTTATTCACCGAGTGGCAATGGTCCTGATTCGTTATGCGAGGGAACTGGCCCGCTTGCAATGCGGTCCCCTTCGCACCTCGAAGAAGACTGAACTGTATTAACGTAAAATAATAGGAAAGCAGAACAATGGCCGGACGGTAAGTGTATTCTGTAAATAGCCTAAGCGACGCCGCGCGTCTGTCAAACTAATAACCATTTATAGAACTGCTTTTCGCATTGAATGTTTTAATTTTGATTATTTCTAAATATGTATAAATTTTCGAAAACTGTTGTGTTGAATTATTATTTTATTTAGAACAAATAAATTATATTTTGAAGGTTTATTCGTCTTGTTATTACTGCCGAAGTCATTTGTATTAATTCAACGTCAACGAATTTAAGTAAAAAGTTCGTTTCATACCAGAAGTTGAGACCACACTCATAGGCGCATTATTTATTACTAAACCCTTTCCACTTTAGGATAACCTATTCCAGCGTATTCCAAGGAGGCCTAAGTGTAAAACCACCCCTTTTAGCACCATACTGAACCTACGCGCTACGACTAGTGATCCCGGCTGCTAAAATATAAATTAGTTTTTTTCTTCGAACCGTTAGAACCTTAGGTTAGGCAGCTGGCATATTTTTATCTCGATAGTTGGATAGTTACACGAACCAGAATTTGCATTGTAAACCATTCTTGTATGGTTTCCAGAAACATACCTGCTGTATTAATAAGCTCTGTTTCGGTTGCTCTGCCTACGTTATACTATCTCATCGGTGTTCCCCTTCTTCCAGATGTGTCGCTCTCCCTACCTTATGTAATTTGCCAGTCTTGCCCCTGTGAACAATATTTTTTTCTTAATTATTCAACTGGTTTGTCTACGTTGTATTGTCTAGCAGCTCCCCTCCTTCTTCCAGATGGATCGCTTCCTAAAATGAATGTTTCACACTTTCAATGGAATTTTTTAGCGCCTTTTTTTCTATTTTAGGATGTTTTTAATAAACTGCATTAATTTTAAAACGTAAGTAAGAACTCTGTTTACAATTTTTATACTAAATATTTCATCGTTTGCTTTAATTAAAAATTGCCTTAATGATGAAAAAGCGTGGTTTTCAAAACTAGTTAACATTATTCATCTTTCAACAAAGATCATTAATGCGAGTATTGAAATTTATTAATTTAAGCTTCAAAAGCTTTTAAAAGTAACACTATGATATAACTCGATGTCAACAAACCCTCACTTTTAACATAGCCATGGACATATTTCGTATCTTCCTTGGAGTTCACCATTAAAACTGTTCGTGCCCGTTTTTTAAATATTCCGTTATTCTATACGTCCCCTAATGTAGTGATCGCAAAGTCCCCGCTATTATTTTCTGTAGAACTATAAACTGCAATACATTTTTTCAGAAAACCGCCATGAATCTTCACGGGATTCCATTGCGCACAATAAGCTTTAACGATACGGGGCGGAAGGGAAGGGAATTTAAGATCTGAATCGTTTTTTGATCAAAATTTAATATATTCTGGCTTCCAAAAGACGTTCTTCAAATTCTCATTCCAACTGAGATAAATGGTTTCAGTCTTTTGGGAAAGGACATCTCGACACAGCATCAGAATTTCGAAAACGTATCCCTGCAGCAGTTCAACCAATCTTGTTAATTGGTCTCCCAGATTTCTAAGCTGCAAGATACTTGTATACGTGTTCAATTGACCTTATCATCGTTAATAATTCTTTTCTAGTAATAGTAGTTTCATTCAGACCTGGGAAATACCTGGCTAAAACGGCTAATTACTCTTTCCTGTCCATCCTGAACTTATGCCAGCAAGGACCAATACATTACTCGCATCTGTGTCAAATACCAATCGGCCTTCTAACTTCAAATAACAGACTACAAATTTAGTCACCAAAATTTGCTAATAGATTCGAAAGGCTAACAATTATTGTTCCATAAAAACTGCTGGTCTTCGGTAAGTTTTGTAAGGGATTCAAAGCCACAGACGAATTGGCGACAGTATGTGCATAACTCGTGTTTATCTTTTAGTTCTTACCATTCTTGTACTACACAAATCAGAAACAGCTGCTCACAGTTCTTCAAATTTTCATGGAATGATTTTTCGATTACTATGGCATAATCCAAGTGAATTAGATAAGTTTATCAAAATAGGCCTCTCAAGATTAACTTCATCAGTCTTTAGAACGTCCCTGGGAATAGCACAAGGTAAAAGGCGTCATAGTAAGTTTCAAGAGTGCCAGTCCACTAGTTGATGCCGCTTTCTTGTAATATTAAGACTCCGTACCGACTCGTCATTATTCATGTCTAAAGTTGAGAACTACTGGTATCCAAAAAGCCTATCAAATGTATCATCAATTAATACTGCATAGCAGAATTTTATTTAAAACATGATAATATACTAGAACCTAGTGCTGCCATCGCCCTTCTTAGTCGGCACAGCTTCTGACGCCCATTGGGTATGCCTTATATTATCTTCTCAGCTTCTTCTAGTTCAGATAAAGGCAACCTCATTGATAGTAAACGTATTGGTATTTATTTAATGCGTCACCATTCTTTCCTTCCATCAATTCTCAGTGGCGAAGACGCCAATGAACCTTTCAACTGATCGATCAGCCTTCTTCTCTTTCTCTTGAAACGTACCGCTACCTGAAGACTGAATAAGGCACGGAGTTTGGATAAATGCTACATAGGCACAACATTATCATTAGTATTTTTGCAACGCATTGCACAACTCTAATTCGATGTCCTTTTTAGGATAGTTTGAAAGACTGTCAGCTCTCGCTGGTCCTTTTGTTGTAATATACGTTAATTGAAACATTAGAGTATAAGTAAGCAGTAGGACTTACATTACTTGATTTAAAATTTGTTAAAATATCCTTTTTAGCTAAAGAATAATTTGGTTTTTATATTGAACTATTTTAATGCACCTCGTATAATGCATAAAACTAAACATTTTAAAATGCAACACGAACATGGAGAACTCGATCTATTCGTACAGACTCTTACGCCAGCTTTGTGATTATAACAAGTAAGTAATATTGTAATCACGCGTATTTCAAGGGTAACGAACAGGTCACTTGTTTATATAAAAATTTTAGAGGGCAGGCGCTGAAGTAAATAATGTATTGTAACAAAAATTAGAAATAGTAAATAGAAGGTTCTAGAATAATCTAGAATGTTTTCTTTGTAATAAAAAGGTGATGTAATGGCAATGACTCATTGCGGTAACTGATGCCTGTCAATTAGTTAGGTCAGCAATGAGTCATAGCATTACAAATTATTACATCATTATTATGAGTAATATTCTAGAATATTCTATTTCTATTGTTTCTAAAATTTATCTTTCCTATATAAGCATCGGATTGAGTTCTCTTAGTTTTATATTAGAATCTTGCACTGTTCATTACTGATATAAATATATATATAAATAGATATAAATGTTTGCTGTTAGTGAATTGTGAAATAAATAATTAAATATTTAAATAAATTAGTGTACATAGTTACTTGTAATTTTAGTGAAAAT
>JAHWXV010494871.1:0-10756 GCA_024586415.1 Phrixothrix hirtus | reverse complement strand
ACTTGGATGGCTGACCGTTACAATTATTGTTTCCAAAATAAACGTAGGCAATAATCTAATGATTTGTGGACACTATTGGCATATGTGGCATATGTGCGTGTGAGAAAGTCGTGTGTTGTTTAACACCAGATTTTTTAGTTTTAGAATTAATCTTAATTAGCACTTCTCATTTTACCATCACCATCATTAACTAACATCTACGCAAACAATTAATTCTAAAAATAGAGCAAGCCCAAAAATAAGTACTAAAAGTAATGAAAGCAAAAAACAATAAATAAAGCAAACAAACTAAATTAACATTAAGTAATTCAAAAATAAAATATATTCTTTGTTAATTAGCGCGTCTTACATTCTTTGTAATGTCATGTTTAATCTCAACCACTAAATTTTATTTATTTATAATAATTTTATTTAATAACATTTTATAATTCAAACAAGCTGATCTTGTGATATTGTACAGTGTACATCGTTATATCCATACTTTTTGTTTTGAATATACATAGGATTTAGGTGCATTATTTAATAAATAAACTTTATATAACTTTAAATCGATTTGAAATAACAAATACTTAATGATGTAATTTTCTATTGTTGAAATTGTATAGTCTTTCCCAAATTTATTGATAAAGTTAATTTCAATTAAATTATTAGGAATGTTTTCCATTTAACATCACACTAAATAATAATTAAGACTCATAAATCCTTATCGGCGTCTTTAGAAAATTAAAATGTTTATGTTGCGTACAGACTAATATAAATAAAATGAAAGGAACAGCTGACTAAAAATTGAATCATCGTTTCTTTACTAGAGAAAGTATCTGAATTCAGACCTAAAAACGTCATTAGTTGATTTTGAAGTAGTGACAAGTTGTAAATAATGAATTTAAGGTAGATACAATTTAGATCATTTTTATGTTTAATTATTGTTTTATTATTGATGCTTGTATGTAATTGAAAATATTAATTAGGGAACATCCTGTATCTAGATATTGAATTATGAATTAATATTACATTAAAACAGATTAATTTAGTCAGCACATGCAAAGAATGCAAGTTGCAATCGCTGAAGTAAGGTATGTCCTAGATAGTAGATAGGTGAAATAAGTAGGTTAAGAGTAAAGTGAACTAAATCTGACACGACTGAGGGTAGTCGATAGTTCAATCTATACATAATTTGCAAAATTCAACTATGGGTTTTAGTTATAGAGATACCCATTTCAACACCAGTACAGACGCTAAGAGTCCTATTAATAAATAGAGATTCCAAATGAATAAAGGGAAAATCTATTAAATGTAATTAATTTTTGTAAATAATGGTGGTGGTTTGAATTTCAATATTTATATAACTTTGTTTTTTTAGGAAAATATTATTAAAAACTTCAAACCAAAGATTATTTAATTTTATTTATAATGTCCATCATTATTACTACTACATTTTTAAACTCTATGCTTTTAAAAAATACACTCAGCGTAATTTCTTTGGCTATAGGTAAGCGTTAGCATAAAACTTAAAAGACGCACATTTATGAAAGGTAAATTATAACAATATTTTTGTGCCTTCTGGATTTTTTTTAATTTCAAAGATACCCAGTTTTTGCACTCGATCCCTCAATTATTTCTATACGATTGAGTGTAACTAGGCCTCAAGTAGAAATGGTACAACTGTCCTAAGAGATTTTTGAAATATCCTAAAATAAATATTTGAAATTTCAAAATATGCTCAAATTGAAATACATCGAATTCAGTCTTAGAACTATTGTAGTTTCTTGTTTAGATTAACTTTTTTAAGTTTAAGTGATCACAAATATGGGAGGGACAATGGGCAATCATTGTATGTAAAATAGGATATATCAAACCAAAATTTCAATAATCCTCAATAATTGAACATCCAAGAGTAATCGTTATTGAACGTATAGGCAACCTAAACATCACATGCGTGTTGTGTTTTGAATTTTAAAATCATAAAGGTTACTGATATTACCTTTTTATTCCAATTATGAGTTTTAAAGATATTTAAACACGTTTACGCCAAATTAATTTAACTAATTTAATATGAATTCGCATTTTACTAAGCATCACGCTTATTAGAATTTTTTAACCAATAACCACAAAACGTAATTAAATTTAGAAAAATATATATTTGCTACTGGATTTTTCAATTTATGTAATTATTCCTAGTATATTTATTTAATATTGCAGTACATCTATTATTACCTGCTTGTCCTAACAATTTTTCAATTTAATAATAAAGAATAGCTATTAAGTGTTTGAACACCAGACAATTTTCCTTATTCTGCGGTGAATAATTAGCAGTGATGAATATACATGTTACTGAAATTTTACCAGTAGAAAAAGCAAAAAATTGCATAGCTTTGCATGCATGCACCGTAATTACTTTTTCTGGGCACTCGCTAATTTGCATGAGAGATGTATATCTAAACACATTAATATACCCCTGTTATCTTTACAAATAATACAAAAATATCGCATCCAGACATATTGATAAAAAGGTTTTCTGGTTTACTCATACTCCTAAGATTAAGTTTCTTTTAGTAAATACAATTTTTGTATAAAACAAGTAATACTGGTAACCTTTTACGTTATTTATAGATTTGAGATTTCCGAATTTCATAGTTGCTGCTCCCTACTTCGCGTGACAGAACCCGTCTATGTAATCTCTGAATTTGCGTATGAATACGCATTGGTTTGGGGTTGGTTCTAGTGAGGTATTGTAGAACGACTATTGTATGGACCTCTCGTTTGACACCGTCATTTTCCACTTGACTGATCTGTGATCTTATCTGGTTTGCATGGCTGTGACGACTACATTCTCTGCTTTCTGCTTTCTAACCACAAATCTAATAAACTAAAATAATTATTAAGTGTTAAGCATTAAACACGTGAAATAGAATTTAATCATAGAACAATATATCAGATAATTCTAAATAAAAGTTTGCCGAGGGTGTGTGGAGTTGGCTAAAGAGATTTCTTTGCAAGCATTAACGGCTTAAAATTAAAATTTTCCATAGAACCTATAATATTTGTGTTTTACGAGGTGTCGACTTTAATGAAACCTATTCAGAGGGCTTAAGAATAACGAGGGCAGCGTAGACCGCAATTAAAAACATCTCCAACTTAATTAAGAAGCCATTATTAAAATCCGTGCGCAGCGCAATATGGCGGAAAAAGTGAAGTAAAGACAAACTTAGAAGCAGTTTGATGTGCAAGAGAGACGAATCTAAGGTAAATTAAGTAAGGAGACAGAGAAAAATACAGAAATATCTGGAATCTGGACGGATATTACATTTTATAATGAATACTTCACCAGATGCCGTGTAGAGGATGAACGCCGAATGAAATGGGATGTACCGTTGCGCAAGAAATGGGCCTCGGTTTTTATTTCAAAACATACTAAAATGCTACAGACAGTTTTAATTTGGATTAATTTAGCTTGAAACTCGTACACCGTTCATTTGTTTATATTTTAGCTCAAACATTAGAACGTACAGTCCAGTTTTTATTAATATATGCACTTAAATAAATCTGCGAGAAGGTCGATAAATTACACGACATACTCTTATATTAACTGTGACAAATCTGTTCGAGTAAGGCAGGTCCAATCATAGAAATTAAATGGAAACGGCCATATGGTCACACAGCAGGCACTTTCGACAAGGGAACATTTATATAGCACATGTGTGGGTGATTACAATAACTGCGGTTGTACTCAGTTAATTCAATTAACTTATTGATTAGCAGTATTAGAATAGGACACTATTTCTTATTGCTACATTCAGCCCCACAAATATGATTTTGTAATATGACTCGTTTTCAAAGTTTCAGAAAATAATAAATAAATAATAATCTAAAATAATTTTTTATTCTATTAATTTATAGCAATATTTTTCTACCCAGTATGGTAAAGACATCTAAGAGTGCACATCTACTATAAATAGTTATATTTTTAAAATAACGAACTAACTTTGGGAAAAAAGGTACACATTTATTTTTAGAGATATTCTATGTTCAAAAAGTTTACAAGCGGTCGTTGAAATACACATAAAACATATTTTCTTAAAATAACACAAATGCGCACTCTTATAAACCTAACACTCCAAGAGTGCGCATTGAGGAACATAAGAGTACGCGACTATGAACATAAGTCACATTCAAAATTTCCAGTTAAACACGCAGTACAACATCATGCCACCATATCTGGCATAAATAGCATTGAATCCAATCTTCTTTCGGAGGATCGATAAATTTCTCGTCATAACGAGGACAAACCACATCTTCACTTTTCTGAATTGGTTCGTCCCTTTTCACATTTTTCCTTTTTCCCTCCTGCTTTTTTCTTAATATAATGTCTTTTCTAGAAAGGCCTTCATTAACAATTTTTCGTTCAACACTCTTAATTTTGAATTTCGCTTGTTCCTCTAACTTATCCTTAAATGGAGTACTAGTCAAGATTTCAGTCCTTTGACTTTGTTTTCTCCTATCCTGTTTTTCTGTTAATTTAGGAAAAGGTCTAAGTTCTTAAGGTTTAATGGAAGAAAATTTCTGTAAAACAGTGGAACTCTTCGCTTTCTCAGGAGTTGATACAACTTCTATATCCTTGGACTGATTTTCATTGCTCTCCATAGTTTT
The DNA here is from genome assembly GCA_024586415.1 of Phrixothrix hirtus. Taxonomy (NCBI): domain Eukaryota; kingdom Metazoa; phylum Arthropoda; class Insecta; order Coleoptera; family Phengodidae; genus Phrixothrix; species Phrixothrix hirtus. The sequence continues at coordinate 6,109 of JAHWXV010494871.1, read as the reverse complement.
ATTATCCTCGGGAGAACTGTGGGACTTTTCTAAAACATCGTCTACCCCTCTCGAATTAAAATTATTTTCGATATTTTCACTATTTGAGCTCTCAGTTCCTTGTATAGTACAATTATTGTCTAATTCTTCAAAAATGATTTCAGCTTGTGCTAAATCGAAATTCTCAGGGAGAGTTGCTTGATTTATTTGTAATCCATATTTGTCAAACGAAATTTCCATCATTATTGGTCCGTCTCCATTTCGTCCATTATGATTTTGCCCATCTATCTGTGACTCAATATCCACAACAGAATTACTAATTTCCAGGGAATTTACTCGTATTTCTTCAAAAGTTCTATCTGTAACCAGAGAGGGACTGAAATCTTCGTTATGAAGTCTTTGTGGGCAATAGGGCCAAACATCTCTAGCTTCAAATGCCTTCTCAGCCCTGTTTAAACTTGAAACAGCACCATATGCAGTTTTAAATATGCTTGCTACACGTTTTGATGTACCAGACTTTCATGGATGAGTGACCAATCAGTTTTCCACAGCTTTGCTATAAGCAGTTTTAATTGGACTAAAGTATACTTTATCTAGAGGTTGTATTTTGTGGCTGGAATGGGGTGGCAATGATAACAAATGTATAAAATTCTTCTTGCAATATTGGATGACAACCAGACTTCGATGTGAGAAATGGTTATCCAGAAGCAACAGCACTGGATTCTCGACAGAAGGTTTAACATCCTTTTTGAAATGTTTTATCCATTTTACGAAAATCTCAGTGTTAATGAAGCCAGAGTCTGAAATAAGGAAAAGTGTTCTTGTTGAAGCTCCTTCAAACAAGTCTTCATTCATTCGTTTTCTTTTAAGAATTAGATCTGGAGGAACAAAATGACCACTAGCACCCATGCAACAAACTGCAGTAACTAAGTCGCCTCTTTCTCCACTAGAAACTTTCCGTACATATTTTTCCTTTTACATAGAGAATTTTTGGGATTTTGTTTGGCACAACAGATATACCCGTTTCGTCCATGTTAAACATTTGTTTGGGAAGGAAGTTGTATTTCTCGTGCAATGTTTTCAGGTTTTTGAAAAACAATTCTACTTGAGGTTTATTAAAGCCTATCATTCTACCCAATGAGCACTGCTCAGGTTTCCGCAATGTAATATTATTTCGTTGTCAGAAACCTCGTGCCCATGTCTTACTTGCTCTTTTTAAGCGTTCATTAAAACGGTGCGCTATTTTATTAGCATTGGCAAACTGAAAGGCGAACGCCATCAAATCCTGCATAGTTATATCATAAAACCATCGATCCATTTCTTCCACATACTCCGCCAATTCTTTTTCTATGTCAGTCGGAAGAACTGTATTAAAACGTCCTAAGGATCGAGGTACGGTCCCACATTTTAACATTTTTCTTAAAGTGGATTCAGGAATATTCAGTTCCCTAGCAATGCTTCTTTTTGTCCAGCCTTCCTCCAATTTTCTGTAAAAACTGGTTTTCTGGAACTCGTTCTTTTATAAGTGTTCATTTCGAAACCTTAAGATGAAAAGTGGCATTAGTTATCGATTTAAAATCATCAGAATGAAAAATAGCAACAATGAAGTTAGGTACATAAGAGTACGCAGTGCGCGCTCTTGTAGAATTTGAAATGCGTACTCTTGTATACTTTTGCCATATGGTAAACTTTAGTTTTTAACTACGAAGTACAGAGACATACACAATATTTTTTTCTGAAAAACTTACCAAATATCACTTTATTTCACTTTAAAACAGCCAAACTTTTGTTTATCACTTTAACTCGCATTCAGGACCTTAATTTAGACCGCATAAAAGTTACAGCTGAGACAACGCTTTGACAACTATTGCAAATGTCTCCCATCTTGAATCGCAGGCACCGAAGAATATAACATTAGATGGTCCCATATATTAATACTAATTCAGTGACCAAATTCTAGACGGCACTAAGCAAATTTATTGGGAAATATCGCTAATGCGTACTCTTGTGTACTGCGTATTCTTGTATAACCTTACCCTACCTATTTACTGTATGTTAGAATCAATAAAAAATACTGATATAAATATAAAATTAGTAAAAAATTAGTAAATTAGTGACATTAGCTAAAAAACTAATTTCTTGCGAGTACAATAAGATTTTAAAAATTAAATTAAATTTTAAGTTAATGTAATATTTAGAAATCATTAAAATTGTTAAAATGTTAATTTATATTTATTTGGGAAATAGCATTTAAGTTTCGAACCACTCGATTCACGCAATTTTTCGAAAGAACCAATTAGTTCACTTGAATTTACACACTAAATGAATACGAAATGTACTAAGTTTAATGAAAATCGTTATAGTCGTTTTCGAAAATATCGGGAAGAACATAAAAAACCAAGAATAAACTAGTATTTCCGGTTATCCGATATTAATTAAAATTTTCCTGTTGCGTACTGAGAAATATGAAAATTTACTTCTCTACAACCTAGTTTTAGAGTTATTTTATTCACACTGTTACGTGCACGCGGATAAACACCCACTGCCCAATTTTTAAAATCATGATTTTCGGATTCAGTGAACCCGGAAACATAATATGTCCACTAAAAAGTTGGATGTAAAATTTTAGTCGAATAGCAATTAAGTATATTATAATAATAGATGTACAGCATTGGCATTTTTTGAACTAGCGCTGCGCTAAGTACCTAATAATCGCAATCAACTTGGCTAACTGTCTTTTAATCATTTAAACGTTACTTAAATTTTATAACGTCTACGAGAAAAACGACTTTAGAAATGGAATGGGTCAAGTTCCGCCTATGTAAATACAGAAGGATATCGCCAAAAGTACAATAACTCGATTCATGAACCAATCCAAAAGTGAAACGTCATTATACGTAAATACCCAAACCCAATTTATTTTTCCTTGCTTGAAGTTTTAGCTTTGGTTTAGTTGGCAGCTTGTTTCGTGGTACTTCTTGATACAATTAATTTTTGTTGTAATGAGTAGTTGGTGAGTGGCTTCTGTCGTACACGGAAACTTTTTATTTTCAAGTTATGCAATACCCCTTGTGTACTTGTAGAACGCTAAATGCAGTATTTCTAACTGAAAATGTTTATTTTCTCTTTCCAAACTACTTAGCTACCTCAAAGAATTTTATAAATAGAATTTAATTTTATTATTAAAAATGACGTCACAGTTTAACACTTTAACAAATAGAATAATTATTTGACTAATTTTGTAGGAAAGTTCAAACTCATAATATCGTTACAACTTTATGGAACTGATTGACCGTTATGATGTCGTTTAAGTGCGAACTGAACTCTCGTAGTGCCCATAAATCTAAAACACTACTAGTTTTACCGTTACATTTTTGAGCTTTATGCGATTTAACTTTTGGGTAACACTATTAATTATTTTATACGTTTCGCCTTCTTTAATCATGTAAAACACGCTACCTAAACGCAAATGTTTAATTTGTTACATTTTAACTATTGGGTTGAATTTTCAAATCCGTTGTTAAAACGAAAATTGTTAATAAAATGCGTTACGCTACAATTTAATCTAAAATATACAATGTTCGTTCAATAACTATTGGGACTGAAGTCATAAAAATAAAGTGAATTAATATTCTTCAAAATATTACCGTCCTGCATTAATGCCCAGCTGCCAGAGCTCTTTTTCCACCCTTCATACGCCCTCTGAAAGTCGAAAACCGCAAGGCTATTGAGGAACTCTGTCAAAGTCGGTTGGATTACCTCAATTATCCCCAAACGATATCCTTTCAGGCTGCTTTTGATCCTAGAGAATAAAAATAAGTCCAGGGGGGAGGCATATCTGTACGATAGGGCGGTTAGGGCAGTGCTGTCACGTTGTATTTAACCAGTACCTTCCTAACAGCGACACGTGGCTGGCCGCGCTGTCGTGATGGAGCGTCCAGGTATCGGCAACCTTCACACTTTGGCTACATTTTCATCGATTTAAATCGATGTCGGACGTCCAGCGCATTATTCGTCTCCGACGTCTTTCCGGCTATCTCGAATTTTTTGTGCCACTCAAAAACCGCATTCTTGACATGCCTCATCCCTGTAAGCCTCGAGGATCAAAAGCTTCCATAAAAGATTTGCTCAGTTTAACGTGAAATTTGATGATACAACGCTCTCGATGGTTCGCTGCATCTTGATTCTCGGCGCAAGCACTAAACACATCCACTTCAGACACGAACTACTAAGTCCAGGGGCTCGGACCCAACTGAGTCGGGTCTCCTAGCTTACGTGACATCATGTTCCACCAACCCCGCCCCTAGATTCTATCTTTTGCGATGCCTTCCCCAAAGTTGGAAACATCTTTCACCGCGTCAATTATTATTCTGGCAGTTCTCGTCAGTTTATTGAAATCTAAGGTAAGTCACTAATATTTGATGAGCCTTACCGTATCTTCAGAACTTTCCTGTTCTGTGGGGGGTAGTTTCTGGCTTCTGACCGCTTCCGCGTAGGTGGCACCTGCGCGCACCGCTATCTTCGGACAGGCTTCCGGTTGAACTGTTGCTATTTTGAGTTTGGGTATTGTGAGTACCCTTATAATCTGCAGTGTGGTTTCCTCTGTAGTTTAAACACGTTGTGGGAGAGTTGTGTACTTTTCCGTAGTCACTGGGGTGATGACTACGTACGCACTTTACGCACAGCAGATTAGCCTTACAGCACCTCTGTGGATACCCTAACTTTTGACAATAGTGCCACTGCCTACCTTTTCAGGGTGCCTCTACCGTTTCTATTAAGGACATGACCTGTTTAAAATTGTAGATTTCTTTCTCTGACGCCGATTTCATAACGTCCACGTAAATGGAAATGAGGTTCTGTCTTTTCTACTTCTGATCAATTTTACAGAAAAAACTGACAGGCTTGTGAGATCTTCGTTAATCTCATCGTCGGTTAAGGACATTGGCAATTGCTTAAATGCTTCTCTTGGGGTAGAAGATATTTTTCTCTAGTCGTCCTCGTCTTTGCACTGGATTCTTGTGCCTATTGTGATGTTAATTGTTGATTTCGGCTTACTTTTATAGCTTCAAGCACTTTAGCAATTCTTTGTTGTGCAGCACCATGGGAGGTGTTCTCTTGGTTACCTTCCTAGTAGTGCTCGCTGCGCTTGCCTGGCGATTTTCAGGCTCTTCCTCTTTGGTGTCTGACAGAGCAACGAATATATTATTTAGAGGTACCTTTGGAATTTTCTAGCGGATGCTAATTTCCTTTTTCGTTAGCTCTTAGGCTGTATGAAACCTTCGAGATCTTCTGGTTTTGGAGTCTCTTCTTCTCCTTCTCTGGGGAACTCCATATTCGTTTCCGGTGCTATAATTGCAGTCGCCGCACTACCAGTGCTGATTCTGCGCTCGCTTGTGTGCATTCGGCGTAGCATTTCGCACATGATGTTGTACTTTCCCTCGGGGTTTGTTTAGGTTCCGAACTCGTTGTAGTTTTTGTTAACTGCAACGTAGTCTGCCAAAGCGCACGCTAAATTCTTAGATACTGATTTCATTTTGTCACAAATACAAATACACTTTAGTGAGAGAACAAGCCAGACAACTCTTGCGCGTATTTACTTCTCAATCCACGCTTACTCTTTAACTCTCTTGAACATATTGCACCTAAAAATCCAATTTTCAATTATTCTGGTGTAACACGCCCAGTTCGTTTTTTTATTTCTTTAAATTAATTTCAATAGATATTTCGCTTTTCTTTCTTTCCACATAAAACTTTTACCACTTTAGATGACAAAAATTTCGAGAAAAATTCTAAATAAGGAAGAATTATACATAATTGTTATTTTAATAAATAAGGTATAACAACGCCAAAACTTGCATGGTGAAAAGAGTAACACCGTAAAAATAATGTTTAAACACTAATACATACTAAAAAAAGCCATAAAAACACAAAACCCTTCAAATATTAACAGTTTTTGTTTTTGTTGTTGTGCCTCGCCTGATTTTTCTTGTTTGTTAAGTTATGACCTCCAAAAGAATCCAGAGAGATGTTTTTTGTCAGTTTCAACAGAAAATTATTTTGTTCTGTCTTATCAAACAAATAATATATTTCTTTTAAATAATTTGTCTCTGAAAGGTAGTTAGTAAATTTT
>JAHWXV010494858.1:0-11107 GCA_024586415.1 Phrixothrix hirtus | reverse complement strand
GTTGTCAATTTTATTGAAAAAGAAAACAAATAGTTTTCGAAACGTTTAATTTTTATTAAAGTTACACAGTTTTAACCCAAATATTGTTTTAATTATCAAAGGATTAAATTACATTTTATCATTAAGAAAATTGATTTTTAATTAAAATTTCAGGTTGCATAAATTGTATGTTTTATTATAATATATTATAAATCTTTTTAGACTGAAAAGCACACTCAATAAGTTTTGTTATTATATTATGACTCAGAAGATAACTTTTGATATTGTCATTATTAGCTTTTTAGTTAAGGTCTCCTAAGTTTTTCATCCCAGAAAAAAGTGTATTTATATAAATAGCAGATTTGATGAGTACCCCCTTCCGGTAGATCTAGCTTATGAATTGTGAAGTTTGTTCGAAAGAGGGATTATCCTTTTGACTCCTAAGATAATCTTTAATATTAAGAAAAATTACTGTTGTCTCAGGCACTTGCTCTTATAAGATATCCAGATTCTGTTCAGTTTGTGTTAAGTAACCTACAGTAGATACTCAATAAATTCTTTCATTGTATTACGACTCAGAAGATAATTTTTCATACTGAGGAAATTTATGTTCTAGATCGTCTTCTACACTGTTGTATCCCAGAAAAAATATAGCTATATAAATTGTAGATTTAATAAGCAATCCCTTAAAAGTACGGTAGCAATTATCGTCTATTGAGTTAAAAGGATTCATGTCCTTCAAATTGTTGTATCCCGGAAAATTGTGGATTTCATAAGAAACCCCTTATTATTATAGTACATTCGTTGTTTTTTGATTTAAGAAGTTTACTCGATAAAACTTATTCTGATAAAATGGCTCAGAGAATAATTTTTCGTATTGAAGATCGTGTTTCACCTCTAAAATGTTGTATCCCATAAAATTGCAATTTGATAAGGTACCCCTTAATGTAACTAGAGTTAAATTGACAAGTTTGCTCAATAAAATTTATTGTGATAATGTGACAGAATGATTTTTCACATAGTGGGAATTAGTGTTTTAATTCGCACTTCTACATTATTGTATCCTAGAAAGTTGTAGAATCGATAAGGAATCCCTTAATATTACGGTAGACGTTGTCTTCTTCTGAGTTGAGTAGTTACTCAATAAAATCTATTTTAATAATATAACTCAAAAAATGATTTTCCATATTGACGGAATTTGTGTTTTAATTTGTACCGCTACGTTGTTGTATCTCAGAAAGTCGCAAATTTGATAAGGAACGCCTTTATGTAAAAGCAGATTCTGTAATCTTCTGATACTCACTCAATACTAACTGGCAAAATTACTCATATTTGATGTCAGGGTATGAACTGACGGAGAAAATGGAAACTGAGGCAGACATTGAAGCCGACATTTTTAGAATAACAAGTTTAATAAAGGACGCATTAACTCAGAGCCAAACCTCGACTAATGAATCAATAACTGACAGATGGGGCTTAAATGAAGTTGAGAAAGCTCTACTGGTCACAAAAAATGGCTTGATCACGTTTTCGATCGCTCAGCGACAAAGCGCGCTACATTAAACTACAAAGTGATGTTTCCAAAATATTGAATGACAAAAGAAGTTGTGATTGGGACAAGACAATACCGGATGCTGGTGAGAACGAAAACCCCAAATTATGGCGAATACCCCAATTCTGCATAAAGGTATTCTACGATTTGACCATTATGAACAGGCAGAAGCTCTAGCAGACCCCTATGAAGAACAATGCCCAAACAACCTGCCAGCAAAAAAAAGGCTCTTAGACAAAATCAACCATTCAATTAACTCAGCAGTTGAAGAGCCGTTGGTGACAACGATAGCAGAAATCGCCGAGATCTTAAAATCGATGAAATCTCAAAAGTCCCCGGGTAAGAATGGAATTCCGGTCAGAGCGCTAAAGGTACTTACACTAAATCCGAAGGAAGAGATTGCGAATATCTTAAACAAGTCCTAAGCAATGGATTATTTTCCGTTACATTGGAAAACTGCACAAATTGTTACTATCCCGAAAAAAGACAAAGATCGTTCGATACCTAAAAAGAGGCAGCCAATCAGCCTTCTGAACGTCCTGTCAAAGCTTCTAGAAAAAGTAATCAACAAACGGTTACAAAATTTCCTAGAATCCGAAGAAGTTATCCCATGCAACCAATTAGGATTGCCGTGCAAGAAGCAGCCAACCTTGAGGCAATGGTAGCAATAGCAAAACCGTCTAAATTTAGTATATTAGCAGCCTTTCTGGATGTGGATAAAGCATACGACAAGGTTTGGAGACACGCCTTGATTCACAAAATGTATCACCTGGATATCCCCCTCCCCATCACCAAGATTACGGTATCTCTTTTGACAAATAGATCTTTCCAAATTAAACTCGGTAAAACACTATCTTCTAAACGATGAGCTTCAGAGGGCTTACCCCAAGGCTCGGCACTCTCATCTGTTTTATATAACATTTTTGTCAATGACATGCCAAAATTAAAAGCTCTCAAAAATGCCGAATTACTCCAATTCCCCGGCGATACGGCTATTATAGTGACAGGCAAGGATATAATTGAAGCCAAATCGACCGTGAGACACTGCCTTCAACAAATAAATTATTTCGCAGAACGGTGGAAGATGTACTTAAATGAGGAAAAGGCGCAACTTATACGTTTTTCCACTAAACCTGGGAAAACTAAAGATCTGTATCTTAACAAAAACAAGGTCAAGATTAAAACAAAGGCAACATATCTCGGCCTGTTATTTGATAAGGCGCTAACATGGAAAGCACACACAGCAAGAAGAGCGTCACTCACCAGTAATATGATGAGAAAGCTATACCCGATTATAAGGCCATCAAGCCAGCTGTCTCTTGACCAGAAAAACAAACAGTTAAACACCATGCTTGACTTATGGAGAAGAAATTTATGTTGAGGGTTCAACAACTGCTAAGAAAAAGATTTCGATCACTAGGGCACCGTTTACATTAGAAATATAGACTTAAGGAAAGACCTGGAAGCTCCCAACCTAATAGGAAGAGCGGCGGAAAGATGAGAGAAGATGAAGCAAGACTTTTCCAACATCCCTCTCTATCTATACAGAGAAAAGCTAGGAACATATCCTGATGTGGCTTAGCCGCATGGCAAACACCAATCTGGTGAAACTCACTAAGCCGCCAGGGCTGAAAAAGCTCATCTGTATAGTCCCTCGTATTAAATATTTGAGAAGAAGGATGTTAAAATCTTCTGAGCTAAATAATTTACTCAGTAAAACTTATTGTGATAACATAATTCAGAGAATGATTTTTCATATTGCCGGAATTAAAGTTGTAAATTAGTTAACCTCTTAATACTACGCTAGGTTCTCTCTTCTTATGAGTAGAGAACTTTACTAAATGTGATGACATGACTCTGAGAAATATTCTTTTTATTGATGGAATTTGTGTTTTGATTCGTATCCTCGGCATCATTGTATCCCAGATTGTTGCAGATCAGTTAAGGAACCCGCTAATACTACGATGGATACCTTTTTCGAGTTGACAAGTTTACTCAGTACAACCTATAGTGATAACGTTACTCATATTGGCGGAATTTATGTTTTAATTCATACATTTACATTGCTGAATCCTTGAACCTCGCAGATTTGACAAGAAAGGCTTTAATATAAGGGTAGATTCTGTATTCTGCCAAGTTGAGGAATTTACTCAATAAAACTTATTGTGATAACATGATTCAGAGAATGATTTTTCATATTGACGGAATTCGTGTTTTGGTTCACATATTACGTATGTACGAATATATTACGCTAGATTATCTCTTCTCATGCGCTGAGAATTTTACTACATAGCACTTATTGTGATGACATCACTCTGAGAATAATTTTTTTTATTGACGGAATTCGTGTTTTGGTTCACATATTACGTATGTACGAGTATATTACGATAGATTCTCTCTTCTCATGCGCTGAGAATTTTACTACATAGCACTTATTGTGATGACATCACTCTGAGAATAATTTTTTTTATTGACGTAATTCGTGTTTTAATTCATATCCTTGGCATCATTGTATCCTAGATTGTTGCAAATCAGTTAAGGAACCCGTTAATATTACGCTAGATACTATCTTCTTCTGCGATGAGGAGTTCACTCAGTGAATGTGATAATGTTACTCAGAGAATGATTTTTTATATTGACGGAATTTGTGTTTTAATTCGTATCCTTCGTATCCCAGATTGTTACAAATCAATTAAGGAACCCGTTAATATTACGCTAGATACTTCTTCTGAGTTAAGAAGTTTACTCAGTACAACCATTGTGATAACGTTACTCAGAGAATTATTTTTCATATTGACGAAATTTGTGTTTTAATTCGTACGTTTACATTGTTGTATCCCTGAAACTTGCAGATTTGATAAGAAACGCTTTAATATAAAGATATATTCTATATACTTCCGAGTTGAGGAATTTACTTAATAAAACTTATTGTGATAACATGATTCAGAGAATGGTGTTTCAGGTTGACGCAATTCGTGTTTTGGTTCGTATATTACGTACATGTATTACGCTAGATTCTCCCTTCCCATACGTTGAGAATTTTGCTAAATAAAATTTATTGTGATAACTTATTCTTTTTATTGAGGGAATTCGTGTTTTAATTCGTAACCTCGGCATTGTTGTATCCCAGGAAGTTGCATATTTGATAAGAAACGCCTTAGTATAAGATTAGATTTTGTATTTTTTGAGTTCAGGAATTTGCTCAATAAAACTTATTGTGATAGCATGATTGAGAGAATAATTTTTCGTATTGACGGAATTCGTGTTTTAATTCATATCCTTGGCATCGTTGTATAGCAGATTGTTGCAGATCACTTAAGGAACCCGTCAATATTACGCTAGATACTATCTTCTTCTGCGTTGAGGAGTTTACTCAGTGCAACCTATTGTGATAATGATATTGGCGGAATATGTGTTTTAATTTGCACCTCTACATTGCTGTATCCTAGAAAGATGCAGAATTGAGAAGCAACACCTTAATATTACGGTAGGTCCTATTTTCTTCTGAGTGAAAAGTTTACTCAATAAAGCTCATTCTGATGTTATTCACCAAAATAGTGTAACTTATCTTTTCTTAAACATAATAAAATTACTTTATCTATTTGATTAAAAGTAAAGTTGCTCCCAGCATCTTTAGTTATACTTTCATTAGGTGCTTCTTCATAAGAAAAAAAGTTTGTGCTTCTAAAGATTAACTTGAAACGTATTTAAATAAAAGCTTTTGTATTTTTCAACACAAGTGTATGATAACACATCATAACGGCACTAAGTCGCAAAATTACAAGACGAAACGTCGATACAGGGGAACGGCGGACTGAATGAAGATGGGGTGATATAATGTATTTGCAATTTTGGTTATAGTCTATAGCCTACAGCCTAAAATTCAATAATTAGGCTAAAATAGAGGGCACCATCTATTGATCCGGTTATTACTAGCGAACTATAACATGAAGAATTAATCTAAATCGTTAGAACAGGGAAAAGGGCGGTAACATTCAACGGGTGGAGAGAACAAAGCGTGCACAGATGCATTGAACTTTAGTTTTATTATTTACACAGCGTGTTACAGCTAAAGTATTTGCACTCACATTCTTTGCTGTATAACAGGTATATATGCACTAAATAATTAAATTGACACAAATAACAAAAAACCTATTTAGGACACTGTATATATTGAGTTGAAACTGAATATACATAATTCGTTTTAGTTAAATTAAATGAAGTGTCTAATACTTGATTAACTTGTCCAAATACATTAGCAAAGTTATAAGCAAACGCTTAAAGTGCAAACAAAATTAATAAACTTGGATCTATCCAAATAGTTTACTATTTCTACGTGACAACTGTTTATTCTAGCCATACGAAAATTGAATTAATGGTTAAACTAAATTTCGTACATACAAATATTTATAAGAGAAGAAGAATGACCCAACATTTACAAATTTTGAAGATCCAAAAGGCCGTAAATATCTGGACTTGAATTATGGAATTTTAATACCGATTTAATCGTCAAGATTTCATTCCTAGTGCGTCATGTATAATTACGAGTTGTATAATTTGAAAGTTAAATGTGGGTGTGGATTAAATTTGCGTAAATAGAAATCGCGATGCAACTTTAGGAGAAATGTTGCATAAAACTAGGGGCGGCAACGCTTGAATTCCGCTAGGCGTTCACAAATGTCTGGAGATATGAAGTAAACAGATTTAATGTAAACTACAGTTGCACGAACTTTAGCTTATATAAATTTATTCAATTTGAAAGAGGATCTAAGAGATAATTATTATCTACGATATTCCAATAGCCAAGACCTCATTGTTTAATGACATTTTTCGACACTATTTAGAAAATAAGATGCGATACAAATAAAAACATCTTTTTGATATTTATTACTAACACATTAATAACATGATAAGTTAAATTTACTGTACAAAATTCATTCGTGGATTATAAAAGAAAGCGGGATGATTTACCTGATCTAGGGATACTATTAAAGCTTGACCTCCATTAACTAATAAAGCATCATAGCTTCGTACACTTCAAATAGTACATACGATGTCTAGTAACGAACGCCTGCATAAAAAACTGATGCTTTCTATCTTTAAGATAAATTAAAACAGGCCCACAAAATATTATTGAAATTTTTCTAACGGCTCCAATATTTACTTAAGTAACACACTAGCGCCTATCAAAAGTTTCATCAAGGCGTGCTAATACGTAGGCTACCGATATATGTACAAGGTGCTTTAGAAGCGATGAACATGACAGTATCACAGAAAATTGCAGTTTTGATAAGGAGCTCCTTACCATTTTGGTAGTCTATATCTACTTCTGCGTTAGGAAGTTTACTCAATAAAACTTGTACTATTATGACAATTTTTTATAACGACGCAATTTATGTTTTAATTAGGGGTATTCTAGAAAAAAGTGTACCTTTATATCATAGATTTTCTTTAACCCAAACTAAAGAGCCTCTTAAAATTATTGTAGATTTTACCATGTTCTGTTTTATGACTAAGAGGGTAACTTTTCATAATGGCGGATTTTTTTTTAGTTCATTTTCTACACCGTCGTATCCCATAAAATTTCAGATTTGATTAAAGGTCTTTTATCTTCTTCTGAGTTGAGTTTAATCAATAAAACTTTATTGGAGTGACGTCATATTATTAATTAAATGCTTGTATGTATATCATTGCTACTTCATCATGAATAAAATTTGGTATTATATTATCATCCAGAAAATAATTCTTCATATTAAGTAAATTGATCAAATTCTTCTACTGTGTTGTATTTCAAAAATTGTTATCGATATGGATTGCAGATCTTCCTCTGCCCATACTAATAAATAAATAAAACTTTCTATATTACGACTCAGAAAATTGTTAGATACATTTAATGGTTTTTAAAATTATATTTATAGGATGGCAGGATTTTGCGAACGTGCAGTGGCGATGGTAAACGAAGTTTTTGTTTGGTGGTTACGTAAATCCTAAAACTTACGAAAAATATTAGATACTCTTTAAATAACCAGTAAAAATTAAAATGTGAAATAGAATAAACACAACACTTATTGAACAATCAAAGGTTAACAATTAAAGCTGATTTATATGAAAAAATAAAAATAAAAGTTAAATGACAATTTATAGTAAATCGTAATCTAGTCTATGAAAATAAAATTCAGAATTGATTTAAATAATATTAACTAATATTAATAAACTATGCACTCGCTAGAATTTATCAAGACAGAATTGTATGCAACATTATCAAATACGATATTTATACAAATAAAAAGTGGTAATCTAATAAATTTTACAATAACTTCCCAGACAGGGAAATTCTTAAATACCTTCGAATTGAATTTGATAATTGAACTCAATTTCATAGACAGCAAGCAAGCAAAAGTTTTATACATACAACTTAGCGAATTCAACGCAACTGAAGGTAGAATTTAAATCAAGTGAATTATTGATGGAAAATGAGTTTGAATGGCCTTCCACTGAGACTACGCTTTGAGCCATGAAATTAGGTTCCAATAAAAAATTTGCTTAGACAGTTATTCTATTCAAAATCCGAAAAATTGTTTCAATACAGTATTTTAATAATTTTATAACGTAGGACCAGTAAATGATAATTGCACAAAACTGCTATTTACGTATTTGGACTTTTAAATTTGACATGATCAAACACCCATTAGCGTCTTTAACATCTCTTACCTTCTTGGAATAAAAGAGATTTGTCTGAAATATTAATTTTAAAATTATAAGATATAGATATGATTTCGTTTCACTCTATCATGAGTAGATAACGAAATAAAATGTCTATCACTGAACTAATTAGTTTTTATTAATAATCTATTTAATGTGGATGGAATTCAAACTGCGTCATGCGCCTACAAGTATTAAAGGTTTTCATTACAAAAATATATTAATTCGGCCACAACATAAACGTTTATTTTACTCGAAATTAATTTAAATTATATATAGGGTCTTAATTGAATTTCCCAGAAAATAATTGACAATTGATTTTGAATAAACTTATTCCTATTTATTATACAGGGTGTTTTCAAAATGAATATCACGTAATTGACTAAGTTAGCATTAATTAAATGACGAACAAAACCATGTGTTCAAAATCATCGAACTGTTTTAATTGTAAGGATGGTGATCTTTCAGTATACTTATTTAACCTTGTCTTTCTTTAAAAATTGTATATCAAGCATATCTTATAGAAGAGTTTCCCGAATATATTTTTAGAAAACTTGTTTACACTAATTTCGTTAGCAAAGATGGATTTGTTTTTGAGACAAGCACATTGCGTTGTTGTTTTATGAGACACGCTCATAAATTTACATTGGGTCTAAAATTGTCTATTCTCAATTTTATTCAAAGAACAATGATTTTGCTACATATGTCTTATGCGCCTTCTCAGAAGATTGTTCTATAGCGTAGATTTTTCCAATAATGGATACAAAACTGAATATAAAAAGGCGAACACGCTAAGAACAGTATATAAAGAAAAAGTAAAACCAATTATGTTCACGTGGCATGACAGTAAAAACGCGAAAACTTATCAGCGTATTCTTGTCTCAACACAGGCTGCATTGTCAAAAGCGACACACTACCGATAAATCTTGCTCATCAAATCGCCGAAATACAAGAAACGAGCGAAAACAGAAACGCGAAAGCTTTGATACGTTGGGACTTAGTCAGTGTAGAATCGGGTGTCGTCTAATAGTACCGATTAGATGATGGGTAATCAATGTACTAAATTAAGTTGGTGGCAACCAGGGAGTCCTTTGCTTTTATATCACGATGCGCCGAGAACTGATCGACGTGTCTATTCTCAGTTACTCCTGGTCAGAGCTTGCGACGTTGCGCGAAATGGAATCACCGAGCTCACTGCTAGCCGAGGTATGGGACAAAGTGACAAATGGGAAAATGAAAGCGTACATCAGTAACAAGGAAAAAAAAATTCCCACGAATTTGCCAAGCATGCAGTAAAAATAAACACGGAAAGGAAGGTGATGTTTAGCCGCATTCACCTTGCTATTTTGAAATTTTGCATATTACCTGGGAACCTCAAACTGTTTTGGTTCCTTGCTCGATCAGTTCTTTCTGCGTCCTTGTTAGAGTGGATATCGCTGAACCACGGAGTGATTCATAAGGAGCGACACGATTTGAGATGTGCGACTGAAGTTCGTCGCACGAATCTCAGATATTATTTTTATCGCCTGTCTTTTTCCTTTTATTTTCGATTTTTGATTTTTATTCTTTCTGCTTCCTTCTTCCTGCACCGTTTTTAGCTGTGTTTGGTTTTTCCGACCTGATTTTTTGCACTTACACTTTATGATTTTTTGGACTTCGCTTCGACTTTTCCGTTAACTTCTTATACTTTGTATTTGTTTATTCTTCGTTTACCTCGCTTTGCTTTAGATTCGACTATTTCTACTATTCTCTATATTTATTATTATTGCTTTCGTTGATCTCTGCCATGCTTCGTCTTTTTCGATTTAAATTCTTAGTTCAGCTTAGCTAGCCTCCGCAAAGCTTACGACGATAGTAGGCTTAAGGAACATTAAGAACTATAGTAGGGAACCAGAATCTTTTCTAAATATTATTTAAATTATAAGACTCAATTTTTATTCTGAATTATCTCATCAAAGTCTTCGCTATTGGGATTATAAAATTATTTTTGTCTTAACTAAATTTTGTCTAAATAAACATATGCTGTTGTATATTGCCTGAAAATCATGAGCAAAATAACATCTTAACTCGGATTTTGCTTTTAAAGATTGCGACATGATCGCAGGACTTGGAAGATTGCGACAGAATGGAACGGCGCTACATACCTTTGGAGGTTAAATAATTATCAAAGCGCAGAACTTATAAGTGTACATGGCTAAGTAAAGCGACAGACGGTTCAAAATGAAGCCATTGTTTAGCTTCAGGTAAGTTTTGCGGCGTCGGTGGTGTTAGGCGTGAGTGAATTTGTGTTAATCATGTGGACGCCACTTCATCAAATACCTGAATCTATTATACAGAACTAAGGAATGAAGATCAAGTTGGAAATGCTTTAGCAAAGACTAATTTTCGGGATTGTGAAACTACCTTACCTATGATGCCCCTGTGTTATGAGGGATTGCTGCGATCCCCAGATTACGATAGTTCTTTTACCTGTTTTATTATGACTAACGCTAAGATAATATATCAATAAAATAAATAAATAAGATAATAATCGATATAATGGTTCGGAAAGACAGTTTCAATCTCTGACAAGGACATATTTTTCTACTGCTTACATTAATACAATTTTTTATTATACCTGCATCATAACTATTATTTACCCACCCTATCAGCATGCATAAAACACGCCGTGCTTTAAAGGTTACTAGGTAACGGCTTCAATATAACATATTTATTTACAACTTGTAAACAACAGTTGCTATCTACATGCTAGTATTTATGAAAATATCAGTTTGAAATAAAAAGTGATTTTGACTTGATTTTAATATTTAATTTTATTTCTCTTATTTCGTAAATAATTACGAAGATATAATAAAAATAACGTATGGTACACGT
>JAHWXV010494807.1:0-16932 GCA_024586415.1 Phrixothrix hirtus | reverse complement strand
TTGAATATATATATATATATATATATATATATATATATATATATATATGTATGTATATATATAACAAAGTAGATCATAGTCGTGAAGACTGTCTCTGGAGCGCACTTAACTACCGACGATCAGATTTTTTCCTTTAAGTAATTTTTGTCCATTTATACTATACGTATATTTAAAATGGGAAAAATGTCCTACAAAAATATTGTGAATTTATGATTCGACAATAGCATCGCTTCTGTGAAAAAAAAGTACAGGTTAACAGTATAAGTGACTGAAAATATAATGTAACCTTATTATCGTAGAATTCGTAAGATTGCTTGTTATAACTACTTTAATCCAGTTTTGGTTATCAAAAGTGTTGACAATCACAAAAACTGCCAGTAAAGCAAAGAACTTATTACGTAGCAGTTTTAGTAAATAAATATTTACTAAAAAAATCGTCTATATATGGTTTTACAAAAAATTCATATTCCTGAATTAAGGAAAAACGCAGCTTTATTAGGGAGATTGTATTACATTCCACTTTTCGACGTTGAGATCAATAAGCCTGATATTTTATATTGCTTACTATAATGCAGTTAAGGGAACGGTTGATTTATTAGAACAATAGGTCTATGAGTAAATCAACAAACGTAGTTTTAGTCGATGCCAATTTTCCTTTCTTATGATAATGTTAAATTGTTGTGGCCTTGCTGCTTAGGCTGTTTGGATAAATTTCTATCAAAATTTGATAAGAGTACCAAGTCGTCAATGATATCTTATATTGATAGAAGCAAGCTGCTATATACACTTTACTAACCAACAATAAAATGTTCTAACTCAATTTCAAAATGTAACTGTTTCGAGATACCCGTCCCTCCAACGAAAAGACCTATAACATTGTCAGAAATGTCCATCAAAATATTTAGAACTTAAAAGCAAACACAAGGATGTCTGTAATGAACACTTCAAAGGTAATAATTGCCAAAACCAGAAATAAATTAATATTTATTTTATTAAATTATCGGTCATTCATATTATGTAAATACTCAATTTTTGATGAACTCTTTAGTTTCATTGGAAATATATGAAACTTCAATTATTAAATGGCTTATTTCTGTTAAAACAATAAAGAGGAAGTTTAAGAGTTCAACAAATACTCCTTAACCGGTTACATTAAGAAACTTTACCATTTAATGACTAAATGAACAAACTAATAATCAGAAAGCTGAATAACGAAGTGCATTATTCTTAAAAATCAATACCGTCCTAGTTTTGGCATTTATAATTATCATTAATGCAAATTAGAAATTCAAACACTTAAGTCATTCAAAAAAGAATGTTCAAAAATAATATCATTAGCTTTTGTTAATAAATTATCTTATTAAATTTTAAACCTTTTTAAAAATCGGAATACTATTAAAAAGGAATTACCTTAAAAATTTTGATGCTATTCCTAGCTTTAATTAATGGTACATACGAACTGCTTTGTAATACGTAAAAAATTAAGACTATTGATACTTCATACACATGTTTGTAGCTTGAAATATGAAACAAAGATTAATTAGATTTTGATTAATATTCATATGTTGGCCAAACTAAAAGAAATATATTTGCTCTTGTATTCACACATATTTATTATAAATACGCCTTAAAGCTAAATTATATGATCATCATTAGGGTATATATTTTAAACGTGTAACACGAACAAGTAAAATTTAAAATATCTAAAATGTATTACTTCAATAGATAGTTTAATATAGAACACAGTCAAAAGTGTTATATCTATATTAAACTACCTATTGAAGTAATACATTTTAGATATTTTAAATTTTACTTGTTCATGTTACACATTTGAAATATACACCCTGATAATGATCATATAATTTAGTGACCGAAACATATGTAGGTTTAATATCCAGAATAAACATTTTGGGAAACTAGGTTTTGAATTTTTTGGTTATATTTAATCAATTGTTTCCCATTGAAGAATAATGGATCAAAACAAATATAATTCAGGTATTTTTGCAGTTGCAATAGCTTAACAATGTGCTGGCGTGTAATTGTGGTAAAACAAAATTCTTTTCTTTGCTAAATGTGACTGACTTAATTTTATATCTTCATTCAACTGGTCCAACAACTATAAATAATTTTTAAAGGTAGTTAATAAAAATGACTGCAAGAATCCCAACCAAATGACTGCAATGACTTTACCAGTCAATGGCACCACTTTTGCCATCTTCGGTGCACTTGAACAAGCTTTTAGCTATTGATTTTTGTATTCCGGATTATAATGGTGCATTCAAGTCTTATCAAAAGTAAGCAATCGACGTAAAAACTAACATGTATTACGCTTAAACAGTTTCAAACAACATTTAGAAGTCGTTGAACCCTTACGTCTTTGAATCACTGTTAACAAACGCGGCACTCATCCTGCAGAAGGCATGTTCATAGCTAAATCATCACGTAAAATTAAAATCACTGTACTAATCGACTAGACAATCTCACGAACCTTTACTCAACGATCTGCTGATACATCATCATGCACTTTTGTTATGAATTCTGGAGTACGGCATCTTCTGGCATGTTAGACCGCTCAGCATCGCTAACACTCGTACGACTACAACTGATCATTAGATCAGTTGTAAATCATTTTAATTTATTGATTAGAGTACGGATAATATTTTTCAAGATTTTGTTTTGTTTTTGCTATTTTTTTCACGAAAAAAATAAAATTTTCGATTCTAACGAAACTATTCCGAGTTGTTAACTTTAAATGGCTGACAAACACAAACTAATCGACAGATGTTCTTGAACGGTGGTATGACGCCATCTGAAGAAATCCTTTTTAACAAAATAATAATGATTTTATTCCAGTGGTACTTTCTTGCATGTTTACGTGGCCCATTGCTCAATACTTCTAATAATATTTGTTAGTTATTATCGCATCATATAAGACGTCTACTGATTGTTAGTTTGATCCATAACTCATGGCGAGTTCTGCGAGGTAGATATGTTTCACCAAAGCTATGCGTACACGTCCTTGCTGGGTATACCTACGCAGTTTCAAGTACCCTTACTATATTTACTTTCAAAATATAATATCAAACAATTACTATTTAAGTTTAAAAACAGCAAGCAATTATATATATATTAGGGTGACCGAAAAGCAGTAGGTCCTTTTCGGTATTTTACAATCTATAACCCAATCTCTTACAATAACAGTGTTGAAACTGCCTCTCTTGAAGATAGCACAGCATTACAGCATTTTCCCTGAAACGATACGATTTCACAATCAAATAGAATTTTACTACTTCTTATGCAATGACAATCGTTATATTATGTTAATTTCAAAAACATAATATTTTAAGTTATGAAACAAATATTGGGTTGATACAAAATATTGTACGGTTTTCGATTATTTCTATATGAGTGCCGCGCAAATAAATTTATTTGTTACGTGTCACTGTCACTTTAAGTCTATAGTTTTGTATTTCTCATTACATCCTAAATCTTTTAATTCTTACGCTGTTTTTGTTCACTATCGGTGGAAGAAAATAGGGTTTCCGGCACTATAAAATGAACACTGCCGATATATCCCTTTATTTAAGTTCAACTGAGGAAAAAATCATCTAAGGCGACCAGAACTATATGTTCCTTATTTGGGGAGAACTTTACGAGGTGTGTAAATTAAGTAGTGTGAGTGACAACGTAGCGTTCGATCTGGAAATATTTGGGACGTGTAACTTGGAGGGGTGCAAGCTAAACATGTGATACGCCTTCAGTACGAGTTTCAACGTGTTAGAGTTAATTGGTTGTCCATAACGATTGTTTGCGTGAAACAGTTTTTTCTAGTGACATCAGCTTCGAACAACGGTGTGCTATCAGGTTTTGCTTCAGTGTTGGGCCCAGTGTAACGGAAACTTTTGTAAAACTTCAACAGGCCTACAGAGACAGTGTTTCATCAAGGGATCAGGCTTTTCGGTGCCTTAAGGCATTTTCAGAAGAAAGAGAGTCGACTGAAAATGAACCACGCCTTCATCTTCAAGAAATAATGAAGATGTCGACAGAATTTGGGATCTTGTATGTTCAAATCGTTGGTTGACAGTCAGAATCATCGGTGAACAGTTGAATATGATTCACACTACCGTTCATCAGATTTTGTCCAATGAATTGGGGATGACAAAAATGTGCGCAAAATAGTTCCAACACCTTTTGCAGGACCAAAAAGACATCAGGAGGGAAAGGTACCTTGACTTTTTAGTATCGATTAAAAATGATGCTCATTCTTTGGAACGTGTCATTAATGGTGACGACTCTTGTGTGGTTGAGTACCGCTCGAAAGCCTAGCGCCAAAAAAATAATAATGAGCAAGTCAAAAATCAAATGCATGTTAATTTTCTTTTTCGATAGCCAGGGAGTTCTCTACAAAAAGTTTGTTCCTTAAGGCCAAACAATCAAACAACACTTTTACCGAGAGGTTCTTGAAAAACTTCGAAAAAGGGTCATGCGTGTGAGACCAAACATCATAAACAAATGAGTCTTGCATCATGACAATATGCCTCTTGTCACGCAGAACTTTCAATAACCGAGTTTTTAGCCAGTAAAATCATTCTTGTGGATCTTTTGTCTCCTTATTCGCCTGACTTGAGTCCTTGTGACTTTTTCCTCTTCGCGAGATTGAGAATCTACTACAAGAGACATCATATTTTGAGATACTTGAAAAAATTCGAACGGCTGTAACCGAACAGCTGACGGCTATTTCAGTGTCTGAGTTCCAGCACTGCTATGAGAATTGGAAGAACCGCCTCTGCCGCTATATGGCTTCCCAAGGATGTTATTTTGAGAGAGGCAATATTGAATTGTAATTCTATTTAAATAAAAACATTAAAAACAATCAGGCTCATTACTTAATTTACACACCTCGCATAAGGAATATTACTACAAGAAAATTGTTCTCTCGCTCTATAGATAGCAATTTTGATATGAATGAATCCCCATATTCAGGATGGCCATACCATACGCTCTCTACGACAGCAACAAAAGTTAGCGGATTAACATCTATGTTTCTTTTCGTACACGGCATCATTTAGCTCAGCAAAGCTATCGATCTTCCTTGCCGCGCAGTATCATTGGTGCTGAAAAATCTTGTTTTCATGTCAATGTAGAAAACAAAGTGCAAACAAAATGGCAATCCCACGTGCAAAAGCTGGCCTTCATCCAAGTTAGCTACACTTGTGTAGCTGGTGGGCAGATAAGGACATTATTTACTACGAATTGCTTCTCAGCAATATGTGTAACTACTGAAATTTATTGCTAACAGCTATAATGCCGCGCAGCTGCAGTTCAAAGAAAGTGACAAGGAAGACAAAACCAAGTGATTCTCTTGTGGTATATGGCATGATAATACTCCTCCACATACCGCTAACATTACGAAGGTGGCTATCGAATAACTCGATTGGGAGGTTATTCCACATTCAACCTGTTCTCCTGATCTAGCTCCATCAGGTATCCATCATTTCCGCTCTTCATCCAATAATCTACGAGGTATCTTATTTGATCACGAAGCTGCTCTTCAAAATTGACTTGACAGTTTCAACTCTAAACCGCCAGTTTTTTTTCAGGTGTGGGATCAATAAATTGCTAGAATGTTGAGAAATAATTGTAATTTTTGTATTTAGGAATTAGCCTATGGGTATTGTTATTGAAATTAAATCAAGTTTCATAGTATATTGGTAGAAAGCCATTATGTTATAAGAGAACCATTGAACGTCATTTAAATTAATCTTCATTTCAATTCAATTACATTTCATTTGCACGAGACGAATAATTGACTAATTACTATAAAATACGTGACATGTGCTTAAAACTAATTAAAATTTTAGTTAATAAGTTAAATTAACCTACATATTAAACGAAAAAAAGAGGTAGGACTAATATGAACATTTAACGAAATCTTCGATCCCTTCTTTGTTCCAAAGTTGACGAACTTGCATTAATATGAAGATACCTATTAAAAAATACAAATTAGTATATCCTTTCAACATATTTAGTTGACACTTGTTTTAAATTGTGTTATAAAGTTTACTTTCTGAAATATCTTGAATTTCTTTTGGATAAGAACATACACCGCAACAATTAGTCATTTGTCTTTTTTAAATCGTATAGAATTAAATCGCTCTATTTGTTTCAATAAATTTGTGAGTTAATGATTAGTCACTTATTAACGTTTCTCTTTCAGGTTTTAAGCTCATGCGTTGATTTCCCTGATAGTACAGCAGGTGAAAAAAATTGCTTAAGTTGGGAAGGTACAGTTGAAATTCAGAGTGGAGATGTTTTATTGGTTAGAATTGACGATTCTCATCTTATTCATCAACAGATAGTTATTAACAACACCGAAAATCAGTATTTGGATTTGAAACGGTAAGCGTATAGGCACCTTACTTTATTACAATTCAGTTATACCTTAATAAAGTTAATTTATTGATAAACATTAAAACTGTTAAGAATATTATTTTTTCTATTTAAATTTAACTTGGATTTGAAAGTTAACACTAATTACTTATATTCAATAAGTTACACTGCAAATCGACCATAATGTGGTTACCATTGAACTGGCTATTTATACACACCAATTTCCTGTCGTTCATCGTTAATTGCATTTATAACATGGCTTCATCAACTGTAGTACATTTTAATCAAAAACTCAATAAACTAGAACCACTTTAAGGCTATTAGTCATGCTACAACATGAGGCCATATTATCACCTCTCCACCTATAAATTTACGAGATCCCTAATTAACAGACATTCGTTGAATTAAAGTAAGCAAATTTCAAGATATATAATTCTTATCGAAAATTTATAAACCTGTTCAGAATATACATATAATAAACAATCATACTATTAAAGATTATGTTTCAGGTTTACATACGAACCACCAACTACGGTATATCAAGTAACTCGAACAGGTTATGATCATTGCGATATTACTGAGGGCATTCTTCTTGATATAACACCTTTAAAAATTGATAAGCGCAAAGTAGTAACCCTCTACGACAAAGATCTAACAGAAGGAATTAATCTTCTAATTGGTAAGTTTATATTTAACATAATATAGTATTGTTTAAATTTAAATTTTAACAAACATTTTTAAATGTAGTGAAAAATATACATTTAGCTATTATGTCAAAATTATAGTAGTGCCACAACTTGAGTAATTTAATCTTTTTGGTCGCCAAAATCTTTACAAGAACTACCTTAACCAATATGATTAACTTATGTTAAACAGAAGATTCCTAATATTTTAAACCGTTAATCATTGTAAGATAATGAATGGCTCAGATAGCCAACAAACTTCATAACAACTGATTCAAATAACTAATTACCTTACTTAACCACCATCTTAATATTTTGAATAAAGTAGTAGCTTGTACAATCACAGATTCTTCATAAAAACTTAGCTTTTTTAAAGATATGATCATTTTTTATATCTTAAACGAAAAATAACGTTTATGACGACTTTATTTTACACGTTCAAATGGAAGACTACAAATAGCTTGTGATCATTGATTTCGTTGGGAATAAGATAAGTGGAAACCCATATTGTTTGAAATTTAGGTTTTAATTATCTTAAGTGCTACTTACTTAATATGATTGTAGTTTGTGTGATATACAGGATAAGCCAAAATTAATTGACACTATGAAAAATATGGATATTTAATGGACCGTAGTGCAAAATGATTTTATCAAAAATGCATAGCTTAAAAAATATAAACAAGTACAATTTTCAATACTACCCTATAATTTAACACAAACGTTTTGTTATCGTTCCGAACAGCAAGAGTTGTGGTTGCTCCACATTTGTTAGTAGTAACATCAATATATTTTACATATTGTCTTATTACGTATATTATTAAACATATTCAGATTAAAACATCACTGACATGATTTTAGATTAGTTTATATAGTATGCTTATTTAAGAATAGTTCAATTAAAATGTTACATATTTACAGATGTTAAATCTGTGCAATTTATTGGAGATTGTATATATATATACGTAATAAAGATATTGTAACGAAACTAGTTAATTGTTTAAAAACCTTTATTTGTATTCACTACTATTCGAATTATTTATATTCACTTATTTATTTAAATATCTACTTCACAATTCTCTAGCAACAAACGTTTATATTTCTATTTATGTATAACAATAACTAACAGGACAAAATTCTATTAAAACAAAACTAAGGGAATTTGATCTGCTATTTATGTAGCAAGGATAAATTCCAGAACAGTGAGCAAGGAATCTAGAACAAAATTAGTTATAATAATGATGTAATAAATTTCAATGCGATCACTCATTGGCGACCTTGAATTTAATTGACAGATGTCAGTTACTAATGAGTTATTTGTGATTACATCAACTATCTTAATTATAGGGAACCCTTTGGATTATTCCATAATGTTCCAATGAGTTTTTATTGTTTCTAATTTTGTTACACTGCCTCCGCCTTAAGACTGTTAAGTCCCGTAACAATGACCTTGGATTTTGCACTTGTGATGGTTCAACCTTTGTTCGCCAAAGTCGGAATCTGTACTTTGATCCATACTTATAGCCCCGTTTATTGGAAAAGTGGTAGTCCACGGATTTCGTCGTTGGTGGGGTTGCTTTGGGATTTCAACTACACAACAGCATCTTGATACCAGTGCCTAGAAAAAATACTTCCAACACGTTACGTACCACGCGCCAAATAAGTTAATCTGGACCGCAGCTTAGTTTCGATACGCCTAACTTTCTACCGGCACCAGCACAAATTTGTTTACTTAGATACCATAATGCTTTCCAGGAGTCTTCATAACGTAGCTTTTGATAGGATAGTGGTAGTAATAGTAGTAAATAGTTCACATACATTGGAAGTGACGGCGTAATAGGTGACATGGCTTTCCAATTTCTGGCTATTGCTGCTATATTCCTTTTACGCCACCATACCTCTCTTTAAACTCAACTGCGATGTCACAGAATATTCGGATGTCTGTAGCGACACAATGGGCCAAAGGGTACTCCTCTGGTACATTAAATAGATTTCTGTATACCTCAGTGGTAAACCCAAATCTAGCTTTGTGGTGTCCCGAATAGGGTGTCATAAATTCGGTAAATGATTGTTCGCTGTTTTTGATTACTAATTTTTTTAATTTAACATGATTTGCACTTTGTTCATATTCTTGCTGATCCGGATCTGTATTACTTCCAGTGTGGTGGAGCTAAGCGATTCATGTGAACCACTTTGGATTTTCTTCTGGGAAATTTCGTTATTTGGTAGATTACATCGTTGATCCTGTTTATCATTTTATACGGAACTCTCTAAGATTTTTGCAATTTGAGAGATAGACCTCATTATTGCTGAAGCTGGTACAACCAAACTACATCATTGCGTTGAAATTCTCTTATTTTGGGACTTACATCATATTAGAATTTCATTCTACCACTGGCGATCTGGATGTTATTGCGAATTCTCTTATAAATGGAATTTAGTTTCTTTCGCAGGTTTTCATCATACACATTTACAGCACCCTCCTCCTCTTCAGGCTTACTACTAAACTCCAAATCAAACGGTAGTCTAATTTCTCACCCAAACAACACTATATCAGGGATCTTTCCTGTCATTTCGTGTACAGCCGACCTATATGTCATCAGCAACAGGTGTAAGTATTGGTCCAAATCGCTTTGATGGCTTGAGACAACTTTTGATAAATATTTTCCCATTCTTCAATACATGCGTTCCACCATTCCATTTGACTACGAAAGAAGAGCAGTTGTTGTGGTTTTGCGTACATTCAACAGCTGGTATGGGCGTTAGAGTAAATCTGTCTCAAAATTTCTTCTTTGACCTTAATGTAATTCCAAAAAAATTCCAAAACACCTAAACAGTTCTTTCGTCAAGGTCTCAGCCACTGTAACTGCCTTTTTATTAGGTAGAGCGTATACTTCGGTCCATTTACTAAAAAAGTCAATTGCAGCCAGGATGTATTTGTTTCCTGCTTTGGTATTTGGAAATGAACCAGCTATATCGATGGCCATTCTTTCAAATGGGCTACTCACATTATATTGTCGCATCGGAACTTCACCTTCGCAATGGACCATTTCCGAACACATTCACAGTAGCACTCCTTAACGTCATCCTTGAAATTCATCCAATAAAAGTTTTTATGGACCTTTTCTAGTTTTCTATAATCCCATATGCCCTCCAGATGGGCCTTCATGTTGTTGTCGCAAAATTTCCGCTACTCAGATATTCGGAACCACCAACTGCATTCCTATTTTATTTCCATTATCATTTTCCAAGGCTCTTTTCAACAGGCTATCCTTAATATGCAAGGAATCCCATTGAGACCAATATACCTTAACAACGGGATTAAATGTGGCCACTTCCTCCTGGTATTCAACAATCATTTTCCATTTTAATAGCAACTTTAGGTCTAGATCGTATTATCCAGTTTCCAGTAATTGTTACTTACTCTAGTACAGTTGAGGAGAGGTTCTTCAACCTTCAAATTCAACCGAGAGCAGTTCTTGCAAATTTCTAGGTAAGACCGTCTTGATAAAGCGTTAGCATTTATATGATTGGCAGGATGCTCAACTTGAAAGTCATACTCTTGCAGCCGTTCTTCATCCATCTCGCTATTTGACCTTCTGGATTTTTAAATTGTAGGAGCCATTTCAACACTGCATGATCAGTTCGCAATAAGAAGTTTCATCCGTAAAGGTATTTATAAAAATGTTCGAACACCTTTATCATTGCTAACAATTCTTTACGTGTAACACAATAGTTCCTCCAGATTTGGACAACTCTTTGCTACAATTACCAATTACTCGTTCTTATGCGGCTTGTATTTTCAGTAACACTGCACAGATTCCAACGTAGCTAGCATCAGTATCTAAGATAAATCTTTCCTATATTCAAAGGTATCTGAATATGGATGCCGTTACCAATAATCGCTTAAGTGTTTCAAATGACACTTGGCAGCTATTGCTCCATGAACATGGTTGATATTCTTCAATAAGTTTTGTAAGTAATTTTGCGGTGTTTAAAAATTCACATGCCAATGGACGTAAATGCAGTAAGTGTATTCATGTAGGAATTGAATTTTCTCCGTGTTAGCTGCGACGCCTTTTTCAGAGACTACATGATTTCACTTTATTATGAAACAAATTATATTTTTTGGACTAAGTTATAGATGTGCCCTTCGTAGTCTTTGAACACCACGTCGAGATTCTACAGGTGTACATTGAAGGTCTTTCTAATAACTATGAAGTCGCTTAAGTATACTAAACATGTTTGCCAAGAGAACCCTCACAGAATCAATTTCATTAGCCCTTCAAACGTCGGTAGTGCATTGCAAAAGCCAAAAGACATCACGGAGAATTTCCAGAGATTTTATTTTTTCTTGATTAGAATCCATTTTGTTCAGCATCGTTTGAAACTTTTCCATCAACGACTCTATGTTTTTTCTGTCCTTCTTGTTATTGGCACATTGACAGGTGCTGTAAAGACAGACAAATAATCATGAGACTCCCACAGGATAATAATTTTTTACATTTCACTGCTTACACAATGAGGCTATACTCCTGACCTAGTTAAATTAAATTTTTATGTATTTGGTCTCTTAAAAGCTTTGTAGGGCGAAATAACTTTAAATGTTCGAAAATGGGCGACTTTCACAAACAAAAGATATGTTTCATGTGGAAAATGAAAGCCGCCGGAACAGTGGCATATCACTATGGATCTGAAACGTAAAATCTGGCCCAAAATGGTTTTTACGGCATTTGGCATATTACTTTACTTCAATTCTTTTAGGTTAGATAACAAATTGAAATTTTTTAATATATAAAATGTTTTGTTTTCTTTTTAACCATTTATCAAATAATCGATAATCCGTTCTCTACGCCAAGAATTCAAAGCGTTGTTTAATTTAAAAATAATCACTTAAAAGTGAGTATTTTATACAACGTTCTGTACCACTAGAAAAGATATTTTATATAATTTCCTATGAAATTATAATTTTATTAAATCATTGTCTAGTTCTATATGTATGTTAAAAATACTATTACTAGAGCTATCCTAAAGATTTAGATGTTATCAGGGCTTATGTGATTTATGTGATCTAAAAAAATCCTGCAACCTGATTGCACTTTGTTTCAAAATTTCAGTAATTCATAAAGTTGCTTTCAGAATACGTATTATAATATTATGTGCTGTACTAAATTGTTAAGTTGTCATGTACTGAATATTGTTTGTATTTTTCCTTCTTATAGTATTATAAGTGAAGTGAAAAATATTTTTATGTTACCAATTATTAGTAAATCACATTTAATAAATTTTTGGATTATCAATTATTAGTAAATCACAAAAATATTCTTTGAAATCAAAATAAATTGTGTATTGGAAATTTCTATACTGTAAGAAATATATAGATTATTAGTAAATTAGGTGTGCAGCAAACACAATTTTATAATTTTATTTTAATAATTATCCTTATTGATGAGTAAAAACTTTAAACTACACAAAATAGCTTAAAAACTTACAGTTGGTTAAATCTTTGTAACATGCTAGAAGGTTAAAGCACTTAAATAGTTATTTTCAATCAAATACGCATTAAATATATTGTTAGGGGTTTTTAGTATTTTAAATTTGTTATTCAAACCTCTGCAATATCTAAACATCGCAGAAGGAAATAGTATTGATTACATAGAAGTTCTCTGCTATTTTGTAATTTTTATTCGTTCTTCATAGTAGCTTCAATATTAAAACAGGCCATAAAGATAAAACTTAGTTACATATATAAAAAAGCTTTTTAAAGGTCACTTACAATATTATAAAAAGAAAAAATTCAAACAATATTCAGTACATGGCAACTTAACAATTTAGTACAGCACATAATATTATAATATGTATTCTGAACGCAATTTTTTGTATTACTGAAATTTTGAAACAAAGTGCAATCAGGTTGCAGGATTTTTTTCTGGATCACATAAAGCATAAGATTGTCTTTCAGATTAGCAAATTTTACTCAGGCAAGGGCTGATAACAGCTAAAGCTTTAGGATAGCTCTAGTAATAGTATTTTTAGCATGTTTATACTTAATTTCTATACATATAGAAATAGACACTGATTTAATAAAATTAAAATTTCATAAGAAATTATATAAAATACCTTTTCCAGTGATATAAAAATTTTACAAAATACTCACTTTTAAGTAATTACTTTTAAATTAAACAACGCTTTGAATTCTTGGTGTAGAGAATGGATCTTTGTGCGCTAAATTCAGACTTATTATCTGATAAATGGTTAAAAATAAAACAAAACATTTTATAGATCAACAAATTTCAATATGTTAACTAACTTAAAACAATTAAAATAAAGTATAATACTATATTCCGTGAAAACCATTTATGGCCAGATATTTACGTTTCAGGTTTACAGTGCTATGCCTCTGTTTCGTCAGCTTTCATTTTCCACGTGCAACATA
Source organism: Phrixothrix hirtus (assembly GCA_024586415.1). Lineage (NCBI taxonomy): Eukaryota > Metazoa > Arthropoda > Insecta > Coleoptera > Phengodidae > Phrixothrix > Phrixothrix hirtus. Next base: position 3,426 of record JAHWXV010494807.1, on the reverse strand, counting down.
TGTTTTGTTTGCAAAAGTCGCCCATTCTCGAACATTTAAAGCTATTTCGCCCTAGAAACTTTTTAGGAGACCAAATACATATTTATCTAGGTCAGGAATATAGGTTCATCGTATGAGCAGTGAAATGTGAAAAATTATTATTCTGTGGGAATCTGATCGTTTTTGACCTGTTTCAAGTGACTGTTTTTACAGGACCTGTCAACATATTCGAGTTGCACATGGCATTTATTGTTTTCTGTTCTGCAAGCCAATATGTTGTGTAGTGAAGCAATAGACTGTGACTTTTTTCACTTTACTAATAAAGGCTGATTCCACTGCATTAACGCTATATTGGTTTATGTATTAATACAGTGTACCTCAAGCTCATCAGCAGTGACAATAAATTTCAGAAACGCACTCTCTTATAAAGATTTTTAAGTAAATGCTTTTCTGTTTACCAGCTAAACTTAAATTTTGAAATTCTGTAAAGTGGCGTGAGTGCAAGTACTGTGAACAAGACCTAATTCCCAAATGTAATTATTAATATTAAACAGAAAAACTTATCGCTCCAGTCGATTGTATTTGAAATTAACTTTATTCACTCTAAACGACGAAGCGTGCATCTTCCTTCGGTTCACCAACTCCATTTAGACGTAAATAACCAAATAACCAAATAACCAAATAACCAGGTATCTGTAAAATAAGAAAATCTGTATTAAGAAACAAAAAGCATTTATTCCATACGGAAATTTATCACTATAATAAAAGATAAATGATAATGGTTTAGTTTATGTTCCTTACGTAATGTAATATTCAAATTAGGTTAATTACGGTACCTCTTTCGTAGTCAGGCTAACTTATGTTATGCTTTCCTCGTGATTGTTACTGTGATTATTAACAACAAGCAATTTTATATTCGTTTCGGGCCACATGCTATATACGAAGGCTAACTAAAACATCTTTAAACGCCGGGAAAAATTTATATAGTTGAAACAACTGAAAATTGATTTAAAGTATCCAAAACTAGATGATCAACAGAAAACATAAAATTGGTGTTATCTACACAAACAAGAGGTCATAGAAATTTGTTCTGCGGATTCACAGCTCACTTAAATTAATGTATACGGTCCAAATAGAACTTAATTTAGCATTTTCATTCCTACAAAATTGTAAATTTTTGTAGGATAATTAACAAGTACTTTAACAAAGGCTGAAAGCTTTCTAATCGTAGTTTCAAATTGTAATTAAAACTCGAACGTTACAACATCGTTCACCGAAATTCTAACTCGGTAAATAATAAAATAACTTTATAATGATCGCGCCTACGTTGTTATAGAACTTAGTAATCTTTTGTTATAAAAGAAGAAATTTAAATTAAACGGAATTTTAACTACGCTTAAATAAATATTTATTTTTATTACATTAGATAGCGAAATGACTTTCGTTGACGATTAATTCCGTTCTGAAAGAAAATATAGTTTCTATTATAAGAAATGATAATTATGAAAATAAATCTGAAATTAGTACTTTACTGTAAATATGTACGCCTACTAATTTAGAGAAACGAAAATATGAAATAACAAACAATTATAGTTCTACAAAATTTGTTAATCATTTTTTACAAGAAAAACTAATTTAAAGTAGTTCAAACTCTATTATATGTCAGTAAGCGTCTATTCATAATAATTTAGCCAATAATTTTACCAGACCAAACACTTTATGTTACAGTATCAATTTCAATAGTTAGATAACTTATTGTAGGAGTTAAATGGCCTTAAAGATCTTTGTTGTTATTTTGCAAACATAAATAATAACCTTAGTATGTTTAGATATTAAGTTTCAAATAGTTCTTACCTAACTAAGAATGACAAAAAGGAAGATATATTTGTACTTAATAAAGCCGCAGCTACTTCAGTTCACATCTTGTCTATTACTCCTATGTTCCTGTGGTGTATATGTTTTGATTGCCAAATCGGTTGGCATGAAAGAACTTCATTAATTAATAACTCACCATCCATCCAACTCGGCTACTGTACACACACTGCTGTCTCTTTTAATCGCTTGTAAAAATTAAATTGATTTGTTTCAGTGGTTGTCGCGCCAGATCGCGTCGCGTCGCTTCGCTTCGCCTCGTGCTCTATGTATTTTATGCCATATGTTAACATGTATTTGATAGCTTCGCTCATAGTCGCTTCGCATCTCATCGCGTGGCGTCGCTGTCTGTGTGTTTGTACCCTAAAATATGTAGTTTGCGCTTACACTAACATTTTAAAATTTTCTAGTCGCTAAAAAGAAGGATTTCCAGATTATATAAATTAACCTAGCCGCCATAACTCATGATTTCTATTATTATCGGTGAATTTCCTTATCGTTTTTTGCATAGCTTATTGTTCACCGTCTCCTTCTCTCAACTTGTTAAAAATAACAGTAAGCTGTATTACTAATTACTAATATATAATATTTCTAAAATCAAATCAAAATGACGGACCTTCACAAAATAGGGGTGGTTGTCGACCCACATCGGTCCCACCATGCATGCAGGCGCGTTTGAATGGTTGTTCTGTTAACTAATTTCACCATTCTGGTGTCTGACATGATATCTAAGGTAGCTTTTATCTTTGTAGCTTTTTTACTTGGACGATAACAATTATATCACATGTTCAATTACAAACTTTTTATTTTGTATTACCACTCCGTCATAAACGAGGAATGTAAATTAAAGTTTAAAATTAGTATTTGCCAAGTTAAAGCTACTTAATTAAATCCTTTCTGTTAATTGTAGAAATTGTGCAGCCAATTTATGCAATTACAATGTTACAAAAAGCTTATTTATGTTATATAAATTTAAATTAATTGATTAAGGTTCTCGTTATTTTTAAATGACAATAAAAAGATTAGCATTGTAAAGCATTGTTTACATTTGTACTGTTTTAAAAATGTCTATGTCCTTTTGCATAGCTGTTAATCTATTATTCATTTTAATGTAAGTCTAAGAATATTTTGGGAAATAACCTTGCAAAACCGTGTTTAATTCAATATTCTAGAGAACAAAGGATTATATGTATGAAATTCGACATTTGATATTTAATGTTTGAGTAATTGTTTTCAAACATAATCTAGTTAGTTATATTTAGTTCCAATTTCAAAATGCCTGTATCAAATATTTCCTTAAATAGTGAGAACTTACCGAATTAACCTTATTATGTGTTACTTTGTAAAAAACAACACCTTACTGCCAAACTCATTAAAAATTTTAACAATTTCCTAGGCTTCTTGGAAACTCTGACCGTGGCGGAAATTTTTAGCAGTTAAGATCTAACTTACTTCGCTAATGGTGTCCTCCCAAGCATTCACTTTTACACATTTTGGATGTCCATATATTCCCAAACGAAATTCAGAAGACAATGTTCCGCAATCAATAATAAAAAGAATCTACCCCCCCCCCCC
>JAHWXV010494793.1:0-11282 GCA_024586415.1 Phrixothrix hirtus | reverse complement strand
CCTTATGGGAATTTATATTGAATAACTAATGTTAATATGTTACGAGGTTTGTTCAACAAGTTTACTTAAAAAGCAATTTACGCTTACTTAAAGGAATATTGCTAATAATTTCAAAACGGAATCAGATGCAATAATGGAAATGCTATAAGTACATATTGTAATTCGGCCCGTATAGTGATGTTATTAAATTTAGATAATTTACAAAAGGAATTAGCGATAAATAACAATAGAATTTTCATAAATGAGATGATTTGACACAAAAAACCAGCGAGAGCTGACAACTCCCAGCCCGCAAGTTCGTCCGTTTCGCTTCAATAAATTCTGGAGTTGTATAAATTTCTTTTTACATTAGTTTCTTTTTTTTTTCTTAAGTATTAAATTTCAATGTCATTTTTGCCTACTTTAAATTTGTAACTATGTGAAGGTGTTCCTGAATCAAAAAAACTTAATTAAATACGCGCGTACACAAGCATTATTTTTGCTTTATTTTATCGATCGTTCATTGCTGCAGCGGCGTTCGTGATAACGGGAATATTTCGCCTGTTTTCTTTAATCTTTCTTAGCTTTAACAATTGATTTTTACACATCATAATAACTCGTAATTAGATTCATGAACACAGCTTTAAGGTACAGACACACATAACCGGGGCGTGCCTGGACCGAAGGACGGCCTACAGATGAAAGCGTGTTTTATCAGTATTAATAACCATACTGATTAATAAAATTTAAATAAAATATATTATAAACTTTATAAAAATTATTTAAAAATAATAATATCTGATTTCCTTCAATTATTTTATATTTTGACATACACTCGTGTGACGGCTGTGTTCTGGTTCGGTCACGTCCGGTTATGTGTGTTTCTACCTTTATACAAGTTTACTGTTCTGCTTTATAAAATTGTCTTAGCACTGCATGAAAGTAAGTGCGATAATTCCTTATAAATTTGTGGCTCTGTATTGTAGGTGAGATTTATTTGACCTGAAGTTCTCAAAATATTCGCTTAGAATATAATTTTTTAGACGAATATGTTTAAGCTAAAGTTCTCAAAATCCTTATTGAATTTTAATTCACTCATATGAAAACGATTCATTTTTAATTTGTTAATTTGTTAGATGTGTTGCGGGAGTAGTAAGACAAAATAAAACTGATACTACCCTTACGACTTATCTTTTTATTTTTAAATTACTGTTGTGTCTTGGTTTTTTCAGGACTCATTACGTCCTTATTCTCCATAACTTTCTGCGAAGCTTCAAATGCGAGAAGCAGAATACTTTTAGCTTTGTTGAGGTAAGTTTTACGTTCAATGATTTCAATATCTTATCACCGAACCAATCTGTATTACTTTCACCCTTGTGCGCCCAGATTTACGCAAAAATTTTAAAATTACAAAGGTGTGGCACCCATTTTCTCTTTAGGCTTTCTAAGCATTTTTAGCGTCGAGCCCGCTCCGGTTTTAGACTCATGGTACTCGTTAGCACCGATCTGCTTTTCTAATGCGAAAGGAAAGCCAAACTCGCACGCAACAATCTTGTCAATCATTGACGATTATTACGGCAGCTTCTTCTGTAACTACACTTCATCCCTAGCCTCCGCCACGCTAGTGCCAGTCATTCACTACTTTGTTTTGCCTCGAGGGGATATTCTTTCAATAGAGGACGGCCACACTGTTATATCCTTCTTATACGTGGCATTTCTTAGATACTATCCAAATAGAGGACGACCAAGAGGAATTAGAACTTCTAATTATTTGAGAATATACCTCTTATCTATATGACAATATAAATGGGTATTTCATCCTTAGTCCTGACAAAATGCTTCGCTTCATTAGCAAACGTTAAATATTCATCGTCTAGGTGAAACATATCAAAATACGAGTTTATAAGGCTTGCGATTGATGACATTTTCTCAGTATTCATATTATTAGTTCTAATTTTCGAAATATTACACTTTAACTTTCAGTGTTAAAGATTTTTAAATCAGGACTGTTTTTTAAACTATTTTTATCTATTTTTTCGATATTTTAATCGATTTTAATTCACTAGTGGGATTTATAATTGAGCAGAACGCATAATTGTTTCTCGAGGTCGAGATACATTCTGGTATTATTACATCTTGACACTTGCTACAAAGTATACTTATGTTTTCATTTGGAATATTTACAGGAATTTTAATTATTTTTTGTTTTAGGCTCTGTCAATATATTTAGTTCACATTGCGTTGTATGTGAGTTATCCTGTATCAATCATAACTTGTAATATTTTTAGGTTATCCATTCCTGAAGGTGAATCGAATTTTTCATGAAAATTAAACAAGTGGAATTTTTGTGGTAAATTCTCGTCTTTTATTTAAATATTTTAGAGGCAAGTAATATAGTACTGTATGTTTCAGTGGACGCTTTATGTGCCGTAAAACTTCTAAATGGATCATTCTTATAGATTTTTTAAAATACTTAAATGCTGTTTTAAGATTTATAAAAGATTTTGTACTGCCTGTACCTATTAAAACCTTAAAATTATGCTCTAGTAATATAATATATGGGATACTATTTAAATCATTTATAAGATTCATTAATCGAATATTTGGGAGTTTGTTTCTTCCGTGGTGTCTTTTAGAAAATTTCCAGTTTCACGGTAGGATTTTTTTCTTTATTTAATTGTGAATTTTCATTAAATTATTTGATTATTATTTATAGTAAAGTTTGTAAATTGCGAAGACGCTCCTAGTTGCGTATTGTTGGTACAAATGCTCATTAGCGTGAGCTTATAGTAATTTCGATCGCTATTTAAATTAGGACACCTATTTTGATAATAATTTTTATTTTGATGTATGAAATTTTTATTTTGAAATTGTCACTTATTTAGTTGATAATTAAATGGCCAAATTTATTTATGAATAGTTTAATCTGTTTATTTTAAACGTATAATTGTTTTCATTAGGTTTAGTAAAATTTTTAAATTGCGGTTTATGCCCAACTGGTTTATTAATATTTTGTTTATACTGAGGCCTAAACGTTTTATTACTTTTATTAAAATCATTTGTTTCATATTGAAAACCATTCGTTAACAAATTTAAGCCCCGATATATATCTACAAAGATTTTGTCACTGAGTTTTTAAGTCCCTTTAAGTAATATACTCAAACTTAAACTCTTAAACTAATTAACTATTGTTTTAGCTTCATTAATTTGAACATTAGTTTTTATATACGAAATTTGCAAATTCAGTAAATGCATTATGCAATAGTGAAAATCAACGACAGGTTCATTACATCAGATTATGCCTCAATTAGCGCATTCTTCTACGTATTCCAGTTATCAATGAAACATCCGGAGATATTTATAGCTGCTTATCTCTGAATCTTTGATAAAATTGTTGACATTAAATACTCGTTCTGAAAATCATTTGGGTTTGAAATTACGTAAAATTTTCGAACCAGTTTTTCGCTTCGATCACACAAAAATATTGCCACCATATCTAAATATTCTTTTTGCGGTACTGGAGTTGCCATTTTTATTGTTTTATTTATATTTTGGCCTAATTGTAAATTATTAATTTTATTGACTAATTCGTCAATTTGCATTTACTATTTTACTTGAGTACTAAATTCTTATGCTATTATATATTTCGCAGGAATGTTGCGTACTCTGTCCCACCGCTAAATTGCTTTAACACTTAATTTATTTTTAAGTTTATAATAATTATAAACTGAGTCAGACTAGTTGCAGTATTTGAGCAGTATATTTAGAATCTCTAATTAACAATCTATACTTACAGCAAGAAACAGTAGGTTGCAAGGGTCTAGACCTCTATTAATTCTTTTTTTTACTTGGATTATTTATACTTGGTTGCTTATTATTTGTAAAAATAGCGATATTCACAGATCTGCACTTGTAACGATTTCTTATTTCTTCTTAAAGTCTTGTACTATAAAAATATAATTAATTGATTTGTATTTGGGTTTCTTTCAATTTGGATCCTTTTTTTTGGATACTACCGACTGCACCAGTTAAGTTTTAAATATGTAAAACTATAAAACAATATAATTTATTTATCAGCTTTTTACAATACTACTTTATACAAGACCAAATACAACTTACTCCGATCTATAATATTATGAATTGCAAGTATGAGTGTGCTGATCTGAACTAAACTTAATTAATATCTCTGTTTATAACATATGGAGTAGTTAGCTATCAAAGATAACCTACTGTCTATTAATCACTTTGCGTGTCACGTAATTTACATACGTATGTAGTACATGATTATGACCAAGTTTTTTCATGGTATTCAATGTTTCAAGATTTGGTTATCTTCTTTAATTTTTAATTTAAAACTAAACACTGAGATTATATTATTTTATAAGTTTTAAGCCTATTATTTAGAAAGATATCAATGATTACTAAGGAACGTTTTCTACAACTTCTAAAGTAGAGTTTACTGATTTTATAAATACAAGGTAAATATGTATTTCTTTAATACATTACGATAGCTAAATCACAATTTTATAGATCATAAGTATAGACAGCTTTTATATACAGGGCGGCCTGCTGGCTAGAGTTTTTTAAAATTAAAGTTTTACAAAGAACAATTTTCAAAAAACGATAATCTCATTTAAAACGTTATAGAAATGCATTCGACACGTAATATTATTCAACTTTTCAAGTGCTTTCAAGCTAATTGTCATATTTGACCTAGGAGTTTTTTCAAGCCAAAAAAGTACTCAAGAAACTATTATATTTAAGCTTTGAATGCATTCAACGGTTAAAAGTACACCTCAATCCTTCTATAAGTATATCATCTTCCGTTGCTGTTACAGGGTCACCATGATGTTTATAGCACTTGTGCATCAGAGGATCTGTAACCAAGACAACATTTTCGCTCTGTCACAAAAGCAGCAATATTTATTGCGCATTCCAATGAATAATATTTTAGCAATTTCCTGATCAACAATGCAAGTATATAAAAATAACCTTAATATACGTTAAGGTTGCCCAAATCGCACCAGTTTTCACATTTGTACTTTTAGATCAAATTCTAATTAAAATAACTAACTCTTTCTTTTTCCCTTGAAATTTTTAGGATCTTTTCTAGACGGCGTAAAAATGTCAAGATGATACAACATTATTTTCATGATTTAAAAATAGTAAATATGCAATTCAACAAATAGTACGAATTAGGAAACTAGATTCATAAATCGCATTCGTGCTTGCTAAAATCTCACTACCATTTGTACAAATTCGCAAAGAAAGAGAAGACGAAATTCGGAATAACAAAGACATTATTTGTATAAAAAATTGGTAAATCGTTGAAACAACAAGGTCAAAATCATTCCAAGAATCAACAATTATAACGACAAACAATTGAAATAGTTTCAAAGAACATGGTCTATAAAAACTTATACGCAAAATCCACAATAAAAGCTAGGTACTTATGCAGAGTAAGTAATGAGCAATAATCACATAACCAGCTTCTGACAGTGGCCACAAAGTATTCAGCGCATGATTTGTTTGCCTTAGTTTTTTAGACATCGCACTGCAACACGTTTTCTACAATTGTTTTTAACAAACGAAACTAAACCGGTCCCTGTTATTTACAGTCGCTACAGTTGAAGTTGAGGGAAACTCGAGTGACCTTCGGACTGGTGCTTCTGAGGTGAAAAGCGAAGGCTCTTTCCTGGTTTTTCCCATTTTTCCTCAGATCTGAACATTGTGCAGCACCTGACTTCTGCCTTCTTTTATTCCTTCTTTCAAGAAGTTTAGATTTTTCTTTTGAGATCCTTCAACCTTGTTTTTGTAGAGAATGACTGTAAATAACTCTTCATACTAAGAAAGTCTACTGTTTTTACGAATAGGAGTGCGACTAGTTGGACTTATTCCCTGCACTGTTTGAACTAGCTTTCTTGCAGGCTAAGAAGCAGTTAGTATTATTTTTACTTCCTCTTCATCTTGTAGCAACATTATTTCTGTGTCATCTTGCATCTGATTTCCTTTCGCGGCAATCATGACTTCTCCTTCACCGTCAACTTAATGGGGCGGTTCTTATTTCCTTCGATTTCTCGCAGGAACCTATGTGCAGCTACAAAGTAAGCGTCAGTGAATAAATGGCGGTTCACTGGCGATATTCCTGTAGCTTTGTACCAATTAGCTGCATTTGTCAGCATCGTACACGATTCATTAGCCCCACAAGAAGACGGGGGAATTAGTCCTATGCCATTTAGACGCAGAATCGTTATAATACAAATTGAACGGTTTAAATATTGTCACATCAAATGGCTGCAAGATATAATAATAAAGGCCTTTATAGCACAACTGTAATAATAAACAATTGAGAGAATGCACGACAGATTTGCCATATTCAAAGGGCGAAGATCGTCGTGCCTCAATTTTGGTGCTATTTTCTAAACCGCTTAGAATCTGCTTTCAGCTACATTATAAATCTTGAAGGGTACCAGATTAGCTTTTTCAGCCGTTTTTATGGCGACCAAGGCCAAGGCCAACATGTCTTCTGAGAAATGCATTACACTATTTATATCCACTTGCTTGATCAGTTTGCTAAAAGTGTTTTCGATATAAGGGTTTTGCTTTACAATCATATAAAACGACTTCCACTCTTTCAAGGGGTAGGCCCAGATAGACTGCTGTCAAATATCAAGTTTACCTTAGCTACTTATCTTTTGAATTTTGGGATTAAGTAGGCTGTCTGCCATTCAGACCCTCATTCTGTTTGTTTAAGGATCTTGAATTCACACCTCTAAATGACACAAAAAGGCTTTTTTGAGAAATCATACCATTTTTCGATAGAATTCGCGTGAATCAATCTTCATAAATCACACGGCAACTAACTCAAAAGGATAGCTGTCTAAATCGCACCGCCTTGGTTGCGGGTGAAATAGTGATGCGATTTAGAAGCCAGCAATGTGGGGTGATTTAGAAAATAAAGCATCGATGTAAACAAACTGCACCTTAGTTACTCGGTATCATTGTCAGTTGTTGAAATAATTTATTTGAGCTACACTATTTCTAATTCTATTAAAATAATAATAACTCGTAATTAGTTAATAGTACGTAAATAAACTCGAATTCTAAAAGTTGCTATCTTTTTTTACCTGCAAAAGTCAAAGTTACAATTATTCTCAATGACATAATTGAACTTCAGTTACTGTTTCAACTAATATTCTAAATGATAACCAAAACACAAAGCAACAAGATAACCTTCAAGTAATATGTAATTGCCCTTAGACCTATGTAAATGAAAATATACTTCTTCCTCATAATGAAGAGAATTTTATCAACAAATTGCTGAAGCAAATTAAATCTATCATTCTGAATCAGAAAACATTGTAAAGAACGTTTCTTACCACAAAAGGGGTAAAATATCAACAGGTAGATGAAAAAGCAAAATAAGGCTTTTTGATCAAAATAGAAATATTGTTTAGATGAAAATTGAAGAACTAAAAAATTTAAAGTGGAAAATTGAATTTTCCAAAGAAATAAACCTTGTTCTTGGCAAAGAAAAAAGATTGATGAATGTCTTTGATGAAAGATAAAAGGGTTCAGTAGTAAACGATTGGTTAATGAAAACAGAAAACTTCTTCAAAATAGAGACAATTTCATCAACAAATTACTCATGAAAAGTAAACGTATTTTTCCGAACCAAATTATATTGTAAAAATCCTTCTTATCACAAAAGAAGAAAAGTCTATTAACAGATAGTTGACCAGGTAGAATAAGATTTTTATTATTAAAAAAGAAACTTTAATTAACTAAAACCCGAACAACATATACATGACCAAGCTTATTCACGCATTATTAACTCATAACAAGTTATTATCAATTTTTAATAGAATAAAGAATATCTCATTTCAACAAGTGAAGTCGATCAAGTCTGTCATAGTCTAAATTATGAATGAATAATAAATATTTGCATTAGGAGAAATTAATTAAAAATTAAAAATATGTGAATTCTTTTTGGAGGGGATTTGAACACCAGACAGCTTAGTTATAATGGCCACAAGCTGGAGGCTACACTATTGGGAACTTCAAACAAGCCAGCCGTTGTGATGCGGTATTTAAGTGATAGTTTGTTTTATTCTATTAAAATTGATAAAAACTTGTAATTAGTCAATAATATGTAAATAAACTCCGTTTTATCTTGCAGAACTTTTAATTGTGAACGGAGCAAAATAAATCAAATAATGGTAATAAATAATAATATAGGTACACAATAACTAGGATTTTATTAAATTCCAAAGTAGCAACAAAGAATAAAATTAGTAGAAATAGAGAAAATAGTCAAATAATTTTACACGTGTATTGAACAAGCCGACCTACAGTGTGCAATTTGCCTCGCCTATAACACTATAGTAGGAAGGGCTAAACAAGATTAAACTACCGAGAAACGATTAGCGACATCATGCAAGAAAATATATTAGTTACTTTTAAATGTTTAATGTTCCAAATTGTTTTTTTATTAATGCACAAAAGCTTATCAATTCAAATACAATCAATTCCTTAAATTACTCTTAACGCCTGTATGGAATGATTATTTTCAAAAATTGTTTCAGTACAACAACACATATAATAATAAAATAGGACAAATTCACAGTATTTATAATTACTAAAATAGTATTCGATATTTAGGAAATACCTTTCATACACGTGTAGGGAATATATTTAATTATTTAAACTTAATAAAACGAAAATGCTAATTAAAAAGGCAAAGATAAAAAATGAAACATTGTAACACTGCAGCGAGTGTAGCGCCTTAAATGTCATATACGAAATTAATGCAATTCATTTTCTATTAAAATTAGTAACGTATTCAACGGAGATAATTTAAAGCAAAATTTCCAATTCCTTTTAGGCGAACCAGTATCAATATCACTCCCTAAAAATTGTCAATTACAAAAACAACTGGAAAATACATTTTTTATTTATTGATTTTGCGTTGGAAAATTATTTTTAAATTTTTCACTTCGTGGGCTGGAGGTTGCGAAGTACTGTTCTAAAATATGACAGATAAAGTAATATAAAATCCTTTTAATTTTATTTTGTAGAATAAATATTTATTAAAACAATCATATGTTCCGTACTTCCAAATATATATTCCAATATATATCAAAGGCAAGGATATTTCTATTCGGCACTGTACGCGTGCCAAGATCAGAATTAATACTATAATTGTTAATATTTTGAAAACATTTTACAAGAAAATTTTGCTTGACAGATTATAAAGTAACAACAGTGTTCGTAATGTCGGTTATGTTTGCGACACCCTTTATAGTATGTATGTAGCTATTTTAAAAAAGTTAAAATTCAAAACAATACCAAAATGAAGAATTTGTTGCTATCATGCAATGTTGTGTGAAGAAAAGCAGCATATAATTTAAATGATACATGTTTCTTTAATGAAAATTATCTTTTTAAAAAGAACACCAAGTTATAAACATTGTTTTTGTTAAGATAAAGATCTTTTATCATAAACGCTTAATAAACGAAAACAGACGCCTTCCTTAAAATGAAGAATATTTTACAAATATATTCTTGATGAAAATAAAGTTTATTTTTCAGACTCAAAATTACATTGTTAAGTACGCTTCTCATCACGAAAGAGAAAAACCATGGACGGCTAGTCAAAAAGGGAAAATAAGGGTTTTCAAACAAACAAGAAATATATATCAAATGAAAATTGAAGAACTAAAAGTTCAATGTAGAAAATTAATTTTCCTAAAGATATAAAGGTTATTCTTGACGAATAAAAATAATTAATCAATAAATCATTGACCGAAGATAAAAATTGTCTGTCATAAACGGTTGGTAAATATAAATAGACATCTTCTTCAAAACGAAGACAATTTTATTAACAAATTGTTGATGAACATGAAAAGTATGTTTATATATAATTTTATCAACATATACTTAATGAAAATAAAATGTATTCTTTGAACTAAATTTAGATGGTAAAAACGCTCCTTATCACTAAAGAATAATCTATCGATAGATAAATGAATAGGCGAAATAAGACTTTTTTTCAGCAAGAAGAAATATTGATCATGTCAATACGAGGGCGGTCTGATTAATGGCCGGTTTGAAGATAACATTTTTACTTCAAAATTTCATTTTATTTCTCGACATAGTCTCCCTTTAGGTCGATACACTTGGTCCAACGTTTTCTCAATTTCATTAGGCCATCCTTGTAATACGATTTATCACATCGTCGAAAACATGCATCAGTTTCCCATTCAACTTCTTCATTTGATTTGAATCTCCTTCCACCAACTCATTTTCTTAGGTTTGGGAACAGTAAGAAGTCACAGGGAGCTATATCAGGATAATATGGTGGATACGGAAGCAATTCGTAATATAGTTCATCCACATTCTGTTGAGTTTTTCATCTGGTGCGTTGTCATGATGTAAAAGCCTTTCTTTTTTGCCAAATGTGGTCACTTTTTCTTTATTTAAATGTACAATCGGTCCATTTATGCCACATAATAATCTCCTGCTATTGTTTTCTGCATTTTAAGATAATCGATGAGTATTACACATTGTGCATCCCAAAAAACAGTCGCCAAAACCTTTCAAGCTGATGCAACCACTTTTGCTTCCTTCGGTGCACTCGAACCAGCTTCAACCCATTGTTTTTATTGTTGTTTTGTTTGAGGTGTGTAGTTGTGGATCCAAGCTTCATCTAGGGTTATGAATTTACGCAAAATGCATCTGCATTACGTTGAATCATCGACAAATATTGCTTTGAAATGACCACGCGATTGCATTTCTGTTCGATTGTCAACAAACGCGACACCCTACTTGCTGACAGCTGCTTCATATGTAAATGTTCATGCAAAATGTTACCCACGCGTTCTTTTGATATGCCAGCTATCTCACGCATTTTCACTCGTGGATCTTCCAAAAGGATATCATGGATTTTATAGATCATTTCTTTGGTGGTCACCTCGATTGGTTGACATGAATGATGTTCATCAATTGTGCTTGCATAACCACGTTTAAATTCTACAAACCAATAAATCGCAGTTGAATTCGCTGGAGCATATGTGCCATAATAGTTAACAAGCTTTTCCGTTGCTTCTTTCGCGGTTTTTCCAAGCAAAAAATAATGCTTTGTCAGCTCTCGCTGGTTTTTTTTGTGTCAAATCATCTAATTTATGTAAATTCTATTATTAACTATCGCTAATTCCTTTTGTAAATTATCTAAATTTAATAACATCACTATGCGTGACGAATTACATTAGGTACATATAGTATTTTCATTTTTACATCTAATT
>JAHWXV010494786.1:0-16252 GCA_024586415.1 Phrixothrix hirtus | reverse complement strand
ATCCGTTATAAGAAGGGTTTTAATCCTGAACTGGTTGATAAAAATCAATGCAGCTTCGAAATAGTGTGTCTGCTTCATTCTAAAACCAAACAAAGATTACATAACTAAAGCAGGTAATCAAGCAATTTAGTATAATTGTTAATAGCTGCCAACGGAGCAGATACCACTGCTTAACGAAAGTAGAAACTGAGTTTGTTTAGACGCAGGGCCTGAAATTAGAACTTAGCTCGTCTAAAGGTTAATTTATCCCGCCATTGTTTGAACCTGAAGGACAGCCCGGCCTGATTGGTAGATTTTATAAGGGTGTCAGATAAGCCGATGTTAGGGTCGGTTGTTTGAATAACGGTATCGACCCTGGCCAAAGAATCTGCTTTTCATTACCTGCATCTCCCTGGTGACCAGGAATCCAACATCAGGAAGCTCTAATTCATTTAATTAAGTCTACTTTCTCTGTAAAGGCGCTATTTGACAACTTTTTTCAATTTTGTTTTTGTGCACCCGCGGTACCCCTACCCATAATCAGTTCTGCCTCTAGGCATAAATGGTCCATATCCTCTTCTGGAATAAATACGCGGCTTTCAATTAATGACTACGGCTAAAAAAACTTGGGTATTTAGACAAAACTGACAGTTTAGCATCACTATGCAAAGGTTACAAGTTTACGTACGCACTAATTTTAGCTGTCAATATTATATTACAGTGGCCCGTGTTACTAAATTACTGGTAGAGTAATCAGAATACTATGAATTAAGAAAATTGGAGTAGAGATTTTGATTGAACGTGTAATTAGCTCATTTACATTTTTTAGTTGCCAATTATATACATACTAGTTTCCTAGTTGGATTTTATTAATGGTTGACTGACATAAAAAGTAATTCTTAACTGGCTTATCTGGAAAAAACTCTGAGGCATACATATTAGAATTTGAATTTGCTAGCTTAGCAAACGCGGTATTTCTTCAAAACAGAAATTTAGTAGATTAATTACAATTTTATCAAAAATTTTAATTAAACTTTGCTGTACACTTTAAATAATCAATACATAATTTATTCTATTTTAATGTTTACAATTTAAGCAATTTCTAAAAAATCTGCCACCTCATTATACTATTTTTGACATTAATGTGCTGAACTTGACATAGTCTTCGTAAATATGACACTGTTGTTCTAATTATTCAATACCGTAGATAAATCTTGTCTTTTAAATTCGCCATTCTATCATAAAAATCTATAAAATTTATTATTGACCCAGATGAATTCTTAATTCTTGTAGTTCAGCGTTCTCTAAACTGTTGTCCGCGGAACGCTGCAGTTCCGTGGAGATCACTCAGGATTTCCGCGAAACTCACAGTGTTTTGTATGTGGCGTTAAGAACTTGGTATTGAAACAAAGCTATAGTTCTACGTTAAAAGTGGCCAAGGGGGTTTACGTATCAAAAAAAAATTAAGAAATGCCGTTCTAGATCATCTACATATAGTAGCCATTAGGGATGTTATTTTTTCCCCTTTTAAAAAGCTTAATTAATATATTGTAATTTTGATATTAGATTAAAAACAAATTCTAAATGCAGTACGTTAAAACGAAAGACTTACGATAAATAATATAAATCACAAACGTATCATTTAAAATGATATACCGGGTGTGCACAAAAGAATTTCCTATATCACTGCAGTATGCAATAAGTCGAATTTTCAAAACACACACTGCAAGCTTGGGCGGCATTTGTTACACGTTCAACATCCAGATGGTGTAATGAACGTAACAATCGCAACGATCCTAGTCCTAAATTACGTAGGTTGGTAGGTAGCGGTAGCACGTACGTGTGCTTTCTTTACAGCTCCATAAGAAGAAATCTCACGGGGTAGGGTCGAGTAACTCTTTATCAGCAATTTCTTACTGAATTTCGATGCAAAAGTTGCCAAGTAACGCATGGTGTACACATTTTAGGGCACGTTACAGTTGCAACCAATGCAACTGCTTTCGTACACTTTCCACGCTATCATCTATGGCACATTGTATAGATTTTTAGGACGCTCTGATAATTTTAACTTTCTTTTCTAACACTTACGGTCTTCCCGTATTCTTTTCAAGAATACTGTTGGACGTCTGAAATGACTTACATCACCCCCGAATGTTTGTGTGAAATGGAAGTTGACATATCTTAGTTGTTGCGGGAAAACTCACTGAACTGAAATTACTCAATTATGCTTTGTAACTGTGCACGGTGACGCGATTTTTGAACCGTGGCACTGACAGACGAAAAGTGTAGAAGTAACTTTTACGTGTACAATTAAAAATATTTCCAACTAGTCTTTCATCACATGTAAGATGCAAATTATTTCGACTATGTACATAGGCTTACAACCCTGATACTTCTTTATATTGTACAGTTTGTCCCAAATTTCCCGCCCCAGGCTTTTGTATCGAAAACTAATAATCCTATAAAAAAAGTAATATAATATTTTTATAGATCTGAAAGTAAGCATTAATTAGGCAATAGTTTAGCTTTTGAGAACTAATGCAAGTATGTATTTTCAGGAGCGTACTTGTTTGCTAATGCTATTCGATAGATACATAAATTTGAAAACGAAAACCTAATTAGATTTATTTTGTATTTTTGATAGTTAAAAAATTGTTGTGAAAAGTTATACATACAATAATTCCAACATGAAAAAAATTCGTAGTTTATAAGCTTTGTTATTTAATAGATTAATACGTAGTATAAAATGGTGAATTCAAATAATTGGTAGTTTAACCTCAAAAAAGTTTTACTGCTGATTATTGAATTTATTGAATATGGATTTCTGCTAAACGTTTTTGCCTGTCAAATACAGTTATTGTAATTTAAGCTTTAAGATTTATTAACAGATATTTTGATCACTAGAGCAGGTCATGTCAAATTGATTAAACAACAATAAATGGAAGATACACTTGGAAGATACACTACACAAGACAACGGGTTAAAAATGATTGTTTGTGTACTATGGGGGATGTCCCAGCCTTTCGTACTAAAACTGATCCACTTTTCTGTAATTGTCGTAAAGTAATCAGACGATGCGGACTTTGGCAGTGCCTGGGGCCAATTAATACTTCATAGCACACTCCTGGGTTTACTGGTGGAGTCTGCTTGAACTTTCGTAGTTTCGTCGGTGAGTTGAAATGATGTCAGTCATAGGATTGTCGTTTGGCCTCTGATGTATGATGAAGAATCCAGGTTTCGTTACCAATCACAATATGGGTAGTCACCCTCCCTCTTATACCACTCCAAAAATGACAACGACTGCGTTATATGCTTTGTTTTGTGATCTTTTGTAAGCATTTTTAGCACCCACCATGCACAAACATCTTTGTACTGAAGTTGCTCATAAATCACAGATCACGGTAGTTGAGCAGATGGCATATGCAACTTATCAATGGCGAATCGTCTGTTCTTACGAAATCGGTTGTCGACTTGTGGTATCAAACCCTAAGTGATGATAGTCCGCTCAAATCTTTACTCATCGTGGACATTAGTCCTTCCTTTACTAAACCGTTTACACCACTTGTGTACATTTCCATCTATCAGCTGGTAATGAATTACATCAGAACGAAGATTTTTACATTCAAAAATTTAATCATAGCACGGCCTTTATAGTCGACGGGATTTTCAGTTAACATGACGATGAACAATGAAGTATACATAAATAGATTCACCCAGCGACTTGATACACAGTGACTGTGTAGTAGTAGACCACCTGACGTAGCCTGACTTTGCAATACTCCCTGTCAAATATCTGCGTGTCCGTAAATTGCAAACGGTTCTTTCTTAGAAAATGACCCTCGTGTATACAAGTTCAGTATTTTTTGGTATAATATTTGAGCTGCTAAAAACGCAAAATATATTTACATTTTCGTCCTGAATATGTATGTTTCTGGAAAAAATTGTAGATGGCGCAGTAGCTCTTACATGCATTGTTTTTGAAAAACGTAATTAATGTCAAATTAATGCTTGATTTCTGTTTATACAAAATCCCTTTTTCGAGCTTTCATAATATTAGTTTTCGATACAAAAATCTGGAACCGGAATTTGTATATTAAAATATTTTGATATGTCCGACATGTACTGTCCTCAAAAGATTCTTTGTTAGGTGATACGACTTTTACTGGAGGAATTGAGAACTAGAGTGGTCACAAAATTTTGTTTTTAAAATTGCATCTGAAAACGCCTATAAAGTCATAAACAAAAATATTGCATATTTTTATATTATTGATTTATTTTTCTGCTTGAGAAGTAATATAGAACTAAGTGTGCTGGATTGTTGTTTTTACGCTTAAACTAATGTATCTGTCAAGGAAATTGCAAATAAGTCTTGATATATAAAAGTTACAACTCAATTTATTAAATAAAAAATTTTAGAAGAATAACAACGTAAGATTAATAACTTAACAGTGTTAAAAGTAACTTATTTATACCAAAATAAATGAACTTCACTAACGCGTGTTATCTCCTCGAGCTTGAATAACTGCCCTTATTCTTATGTGTAGGCTGGAAAGAAGGTTTTGGATATTTTCTTGGGAAATCGATTCCCATGCTTCTCTTGCAGCCACTCTGAGCTCATTTTTGGTCACAAGAGCTGGATTTCTGTTCCGAATCCTTCTTTTCAGCATATCCCATAAGTGCTCGATCAGGTTAAGGTCGGGACTATATGGAGGCCATTCTAATGTTCTGATATTAACCTCATCAAGATATTGTGTTACTGCAGCTGCTACGTGGGTGCGAGTGTTATCGTGCATTAGCACAAATCTCTCATACCCTATAACTCCAACATAGGGCACAACATGTTCTTGTAAGATATCTTCAATATATCGTTGAGCTGTTATTCCTTCGTTAACCTCGACAATCTCTGTACGTGACCCCAACTAATACCACCCCAAAACAATATTCCGCCACCTCCAAACCTTATGGTTAATGATAACCACATTGCAACTGTCATAACGCTCTCCGACTCTTCTATACACTCTATTTCGTCCGTCCGGCTTCCAAAGTAGAATCCTTGTTTGGCCAGTAAAATAAATATTTTTCCATTCCTCCATAGACCAATTAACTTGGACTCTAGCAGATTCTAATCTTTGCCTTTTGTGTTGGAGGAGACGGGGCACTAGGGCAGGTACTCTGGCATTCAGACCAACTTCTTTTAATCTTCGCCTTATCGCATTAGAACTAACATTAACCCTTCTTACGTTTCGAAGTTCAATTCTTAATCGAGTGGATGAAAACTCATGATTTCTTAAAGTCCGAAGTTGAACAAAGCGATCATCTGTAGCATTAGTGCACCTTCTTCGACCTTGTCCTGCCCTTCTTTTATAATTCTCAGTTTCTTGGTACCGTTTTATAATTCGAAAAACCGTAGATTGATTTAATTGAACAATTCTAATAATATTTTTCTATCTATAACCTTCTTGCCATAAAGTTACCACTTTTACTGCATCCAATTCTCCACTGTCCTTATTTCGCGGCATCATTTTACAAAAGTTTTTTAATTACACATAAAGCAACGAAAAAATAGAGCAAAACCAAACAAAATATCGTTTAGAATGTTTATGAAGGAAATGCACTATTTCCACAACTTTCAAAAAACAGTACAACTATGACAAATATCAAAACATAAACAAATCAAATGTTTTTCACAGCCTCCTAAAACAATAACATTATATAAAAGTGATATTCCAAGCAGAAAAATCGACATTTTCCGAGATTTATTAATATCATTAGAAATATGGAATATTTTTGTCCATGAGTTTATTACTGAAATCTATATTCTTAGAATATTTGAACACTATTTGTTAAAGATTTGCCACACAGATGTCAACAATCCATTTTAAATGTGAGCGGTTTCCTGATTGAATTGAAAGTTTGAACGGTACAAGTGCCATTTACATTAGATCACTAGCGCTGGCGCTTCAATTTCTTTATATATTGTACTAAAAATTATTTAAAATGCAGAAGCAAGAAACGTTTTTCTGTCCGTCTTTGCGAGAAATGAAAATTTACGTATTTATTTCGATTCGAAAAATGTCACTTTTTGAACGAATTACTTTACGTCCGCATACTTCATCTTATAACGAAAAAGGTTTGCTGATATATAATGGCATCTACGTCGTTGATGATCATTAAGATTAATTAAATTTAAATATTTAATCAACATATTGAAATTTATAAATAAAAATTGAAATGGGTTTCACCATAAATACTAATTATAATTAACTCTAAGAAAACAATATTAAAATTAAGTAGGCAAATATGTTTAAAACATTTCCTTAAATATAGATAGTAGAATTACGTTTATTGCTAAACATAAAATTTAGGGAGTGCTTTAAATCTACAAAAATGCATTGGGCAGAAAACTGAAATACTATTAAATCATATTGGCGAAGTTGACTTTGTATCAAAGAAAGGAGATACATACAAAAATAAATATAAGATAAAAAATTGAAGTTTTTTTCATCAACAAGGTGTCTCGAATGTAAGAAACATTAATTAACATACGTGTATTATGGGCCCTTAGTGAACACAAATCTGCAAAAAATTTTAATCTGGCTCGAAAAAAATGTTTCGTAGGATTTTGAGTAGAAATCTGGCATGGATAAAGCTATGCCACTTTCTTTCTGTTTACAAAATATCATATTACGTTTATTACTCTATGGAGTTCATAGCCGACAGCTTTTTCAATAAAATGTAATAAAATGTTTTCTATTAAATCATCTAAATTTTCTTTTTCTTTTTCCATATAACGCATATTAAGTATTGTAATGGTTCCATTGTAGCAGGTGTTCTTGTAATTATTTATCATTTGGGTGATAACTACAAAATTGTGGTCTCCCAACAAATATAGTTTTTGTTTTAGATGTTATATTGTCAGCGAACGTTTTCGTAAATGAAATAAAAATTAATTGTTTTAGACACAAATTAAATTGTTAGATATATCTTTAGGCTTAATCTTAGTGATATAATTTAATTTCAGGCTGATATAGTGTAAATAGTTGGTGTAATTTTTATTTTAAATTTTCAAAATGTGTGGTTTATTCAATACTATTCGATTTTTAAAAATATTCTTGTTAACAGATTAAAATAAAAGTTTTATAAACAGTCAATTGGTAAAAATTGGTTAAATACAAATTAAAAGATGTAAAGTGGTGAAAATTCTGATGTTTCATTAAAAATAATGCTTAAACTCTGATAGTAAATTTTAAACTATCTTTTGTTTAATATTACTCAAATGGAGGTATTGCTATTTTAAATACTGCGTTCTAATCATTACATTAATATGAATTTGAAGCTTATATGTTATAGCCCAGTATATTTTGCGAATTGGATATTTGTTTTACAAAAGAAACAAAATTGTTTCAAATTACAGTATTAAATTATTTTGAAGTTTACAAATCTGTGATCATTAAAATTAACTGCGAAGCTGGAATAACAAGTAATTAATGCAAAAATAACGTTTTCGCGAGAATATATTCAGTATTCTTACGGTAATGTTATAAGAATTAATCCATCAAAATGCCATTTTGGTTGCATTTGCACTATTCAGAATCGCTAATCGCGACTCATAACTCTAAAATTGCGTCCTAAATTTATTATGTTACATTTTTAGTAGAGAAACCAATTATTCAAAACTTTTTCATTTGAGATCTTAGGATTACAATCTAGGTTTTTTACCCAAACTCACAATTTTAAAGAGTTTCTTGCTATGACGGTGTTATCAGGAAATTTAGAAGATTAATCATGCAAAATATTACTCATAAATATTCATCATATGCAATTTTTCTGTGAAATTAAATTTATGTACCTAACATTTATAAGCAAACGAACTCGTTGTAAACCTTAGAGAATCAATCCAGATTTAGTTTTATCCTTAGTACTCACCCAGTTTGTCAGACACTCTTCAGTACTAAGACTCAACGTCTCGTCAGGTGTTTCACTGCATACCTATCGGATTCATGTAGTAGCCTTTTTTCTAGTTTCTTTTTCAACGTAGATATGCGAGATATAAATAAATCAACGTCTTCCGCGAGTCATCGCTTTGAAATTATGTTCCAATTCTCACAATTTTTAGTATCCAGAGATTTTCCCGTAACATATGCAGCGAAAACATATTAGTTGCACAGTCACGAAGATTGTATTAACCCTGGCATTAGCTTGATTTTAATAAAAATACCATTATATGAAATAAAGTGGACGAACCTAAAGCGCGAAGAGAGCTGATTTCCTGATCCAGGCAAACCGGCTAGCTTGGAAGGGATGTAACTGATCTACGCCTATTTTAAGTGAGGTCAAACTTAGGATTTTTGGTGCATCTGAGAAAATAAGCGTTAATGGTATGGATCGAAACAGCAAAGTGCCCAAAGGGGTCGAGAGAATACGCGCTACTTCTACGAAGGTACGAGATTGAGTCATAATGTAGCAATATCTGCAACTAATGACTGCTTATATGTCCATATACCTACCTAATCATTGCTAAATCCAGAAAAAATTTTGAAATCGTGCTAAAGATGTGTTAATTGATGACATTTTGATTACGCAAATTGTTCATGGCACTGGAAGACATTCCATTAATTTTCATTACATAATAAAAAAGCATGAAGAACCCTAGCATTGCAAGTGCTTAGACTTGATTAACTTCATTTGCCATCCTTGATCGCGTTGAAAACTAAAGACAAGATGTTAAAATATCAACTGCCAGCAAAAATAATTTTTCCGCGCTTCTTCTAGTAGTGTATTATACTTTTTACGGTATTTCGTAGTTGACAGCAATGACAAAATAAAAATTGACAAATCTTGAGGTAATGTTAATTGCCACAGATTTTTCCTAAAATTGAATAATAAATTGAATACTTTTCTATTCCTCAATTTATTCGCCAATAAACTTTAAACATTATTAAAATATTAAGATTCAATTTTTAATTTCTCTTGCCCATATGAAAATACATTATAAAGCATTGTTTTCGTCCAAAATTTTCTATGTTGAAATTTTATTGGAAATGAATGTTTTCGGGTCGCCTGAGTCCGAAAATCATGTTTTTAAAAATTGGTCTGTGTGTGTATGTGAACAGGATATCTCGAAAACGAAAAGTATTTTATATTTGAGTTTGTATCCGTCCTCGCACGCGACTGCAACAATTTCACTAAAATCCGATAACCGAAAGTATCACTTTACTCTTGTCATTTTTTGGTTTTTCGCGATTTTGTCGAAATCGGTTTTAACGATTTTTTTAAAATTTATTACAATTCTTATAATTTCTTATAAATTTAATGTGCTTTCATATAATTGACGGTTTCTCAGAAAATTTTCTGTAAAACGAGTAACCGAAAGTACTCTTACCATTAACTGTAAATAAAATAATTATGAAACTAAAAATCGTAAATAAACGAAAATTTATATTTGAGGTCCTAACTACCTTTGTATGCTATATCAAGAATTTAGTTAAAATCGAATAATCGGAAGTGGAACTTTATTTCTATTATATTTAGATATTTTCCGAATTTTTCGTTTTTGGCAATTTTCTCGGAATAGGCTCAACCGATTTGTTTAACTTATTAAATGTCGTGGCCATTTAATGACTTTTTATATAGAGTAAGCTGTTTCTCCGAAACTTCCCTAAATTGAGTAACCGGAAGTACCTTCGCCATTAACTCTAAATAAAATAACTATGAAACTAAAATTCCTAGCTGAATGAAAATTTATATTTGTGGTCATAAGTACATTTGTATGCCTAATCAAGAATTTGGTTAAAATCGAATATCCGGCTCTAACAATTTTGTTAAAACTTAATACATTTTTTGGCTTTTTCATTGCGTTTTGTAAGAACTAAGCAGCTTCTCTAATAAATTTTCAAAAATCGAGTAACCGGAAGAACTTAGAATATTAATTGTGAACAACATATCTCAAAAAATAAACATCATATAAGTATGAAATTTTATATTTAAGTTATTTATCTTCTGCACATGAGACGTCAAGAATTTAGTTAAAATTAATTTACCGGAAGTGCCACCTTATTCTTGCGATTTTTATGTTTTATTGCGATTTTCTCGAAAACACCTATAACATTTTTTTAAAATGTACTACGGTTATTATGTATTTAATGCCCCTTTACGTTAACTTAACCGTTTTTCTGAAAAAATGCGTTGAAGTAAGTTATCAGAAAAAATTTCCGGAGTTAAGCAGTCTTTGGCCTAACTTGGATGCGTGACCGTTACAATTATTGTTTCCAAAATAAACGTAAACAATAATTTAATCATCTGTGGACACGATTTGCACATCTATGTGCGTAAGAGAAAGTCATGTGTTGTCTCACACCAGATTTTTTTGAGTTTGTTTTACAAGAAATCAAAATTGCTCAATGGCCACAAATGTTGTTTTTGGTCAATTCCATTTGTGACAAAATTATAAACTGTAACGCCTTAAGCAGTTTTTTTATCTACTGTACGATAAATATTTTCGAGACAAATTATACAGAAATACACGGGGTATCCAAAAAGTCTGGATACACCGAAATAACTCAGAAAATGTGGGTTTCACAGAAAAATGTTTGAAACAAACATTGTGTGGTTTGAAAAGTTCTACTTGATAGCATAAGAGGCTTGACCTTGCTGTAACTTCCACAAAAAAACTATAAGAATTTTAAATAGGAACTTCAATTTTTTGTCATATTCTTGTAGCGGACATCTAAACCTTTTCAAACCATCCCACAATGATCCGAATGCGCTTCAAATTCACTGAGTTACGCAATAAAAACGGTTTTATCGCGAATGTACCTTCAAACGAAAAACTATTCGAACTACTTGAGATATATACAAATTTTTATTCCGTACTTTCAACCATAATGAGAGTTTCAATCTGGCCACTTAAAACAAAATGGCGACCATGGCTGCAGGGACAAACGTTGTTATAATATTTTATTTATTAAGTGTTCAAGTTGCTTACCACCAGCAACTTGGCAATCGGAAAATCGCTGGCAAGTGCTGCGCATAATATTTTCAAACATTTCGATTAATTTTGATTCAAGAATAATACAGTCTTGCAGTTGCATGAGATCTTCCCACAAAGATCTATCGGAAGACGAGGTCGTCTGACCTTACTTCACGCGACTTTTTTTGCTGGGAATATTTAAAAGATCGTGTGTATAAAACTCGGCCTCAAAATTTGTAGGAACTGCCGACGATTTGTCGATTGCCAAGCTGTTGTTGGTGAACAATTTGAACACTTATTAAATAAAAAATAAAAACAATTTTTTACCTTGCAACCCTAGTCGGCATCTTGCCTTGACTAGCCGTATTGAAACTCTCATCTTACTTGAAAGTACGGAATAAAAATTTGTATCTCATCTCAAGTAGTTCGATTTGTTTTCCAGTTGAAGGTACATTCATGGTCAAACCGTTTTTGCCTAACTCGGTGAATTCAAAGCGCAATAGGATCATTGTGGGATGGTTTGAAAAGGTTTCAATGTGCGCTACAAGAATATGACAAAACAACTGAGATTCCTATTTAAAATTTTTATATATTTTTTTGCAGAGGTGACAGAGGCCATACCAAGGTCAAGCAGCTTCCGCTATTAAGTAAAACTTTTCGAACACAAAACTTTTGTTTCAAACAATTTTCTGTAAAACTTACATTTTCTGAGTTATATAGGTGTATCCAGACTTTTTGGACACCCGGTATATTTGATTAAAGCAAAACCCCGTCGTATAAAACACTTTTAATTTCTGTGACGGAATAACTTTTGTCAATCAACCATAGAACGTATTATAAAAGTAGAAGTAGTTGCTTGAATTATACATGATGTAAATGCACCCCATTTCATATTAAATGGCACAAAATTTTTACAGCATTTTGTATTCAAAAATATCGAAGTTAAAACTTTAATGGCAACGCTGTATGTTGAATAGGAGATTAAACGAATCGAATAGGAGAGAAAATTTGCTAGCATGATGATTAAGTTCCTTCGTAAAGTAGTTTATTATTTAAATAACATTCGTGTTTCCTAATTAATAAACAATATTGACATGTTTAACACAGTTTTCTAATGGATAAGGACTCTTTTCAAAACTCAATAATCTTATAAATATTTAGTGAATGCCCATAAAATAGGTTGTGGTTCAAATAAAATAAATTCATATTGTAAAATTTTTAAGTTCAAATTTCTCGTTAAAATGTTTAATTTAGTATAATCTGTTCATAAAAGGTAACTAATATAAAAGCGACAAGATATACTTTAACAATAAAATTCCTTAAAAGGTTGGTTTCTATAAATTTCATAATGTTGTTGCTCTAGAGGAATTTCAAATATCATAGAAACGTTTATTTGATACTACTGTCTAATCTAAATTCAAAATAATATAAAATATCTTTTTCTGAATTAACTCAGAGTCATAAACCGAAACTTAGAAATTGTAAATAAATTAATTCAATATGCTGACAAACGGTTGCAGTTACGAAATTATTTCTAATTCAATTATAGTGTAATCTAATTTTCAAGACTGAATTTTTATAATTCTTATAATTAAAATAAGAACTCATTGTTCATCTACTAAATATTTTGCGCTATTGCAACAATTACATTACACCCTATATAATTTAAGAAATATTCTTGATATATAATTTGATAGAAAACTAATCAGAGGTTTACTAAAATTGTGTGTTAAATGAGGCGCGATATTTAGCACACGTGTACCAAGTCCCTTTGCGAACACAAATCTGTAAACATTTTTAGTCTAATTAAAAAAACCTTTTGTAAATTTTCGCATAAAGATCTATCATGAATACAGGCCTGGGTATGCTTTACTATGAAACGTAAATAAAAACACAAATAACACGTTTCTATTTACAAATATCATATTAAGTTTTCTACTCATTAGCTTTATCGAGTGCAAGCAGCAACTATTTAATAAAAATAATAGAACTTATTCTTTTATACCGCTAAATATGCTTTTTTTTTAGAACTATTGCTTATTAATTATAAATTATTGATTGGATAACAAGGTTATACTAGAAAGCAATAAACTTCCCAAAAATTCTTATTTAATGTTTAATTTATTTTTCTTGTACATATGTTTGAGTTATATAAATTAAACATTAAATATGAATATTTGGAGAGTTTATTGGTTTCTAGTATAATCTTGTTATTCAATTAATATGCATCATACCCTTTTCAAGATGTATTTTGAAAAATCTACTATAAATTACTGATTATTTACCATTTACATTTTGAACTATTTTTATAAAATTTAGATTATATATAAACACTCGATTCCAAATACATATTAACAATATGAATCTATTTATCAATACAAAAATTAACATCCTATTAAAATGGATTACAGCAACGTACAACATTTTTAAAAGTGAAAGTTATTTAAAAATCGTTTCCATATTCAACAATATTAGTACAGATGTGGTAAAAAGATGTTTGCTAAGTAAAAACCTCGTTTTTATTTCAAAGAAATTATACAACCCCAAAACTAAAAGATCACTAGAAATTTTGAGGAAGAAAATACGACCTTGTAGTTAAAACAGTAATTAGCGTATCATTACATTTGAGAGTATTTAATAATCAGCAGAGTATATTCATAAATGGTGCTCTTAAATTATATGCGTCATACCGAAGCCAAACATTCGCTCGGCCAAACATGTATAGTCGGCCAGTCATTTCTCGTTGAACACAAATATTTTGAAAACTATGCAATTTAGGCACATAATTTATAAGCTTTTTTGTTGCGCATATTAAGATATATCTGCTGTTAAAGTAATGTTCATTATATCCCGGACACCCTGTATAGTATTCAAGGTTTTAATACATGAGATAAATCAACTATGATTGAATCATCATCTGTGCGATGAAAACGTGGCACGATACCTATTCATTTGAAGTGTTGATTATTCAGAGAGTGTATTTTGTTCTATTTTAGCTTTATTCCAATGATCTCGCTTTTTAAAATCTTGAGTTTCCTCTTCTTTCTTGAATATGTACACATGGTAAACTTTCCAATTGCATAGGATGAGTAGTTTTTAGTACATTACTTTTTTCCTCGGTAGCTTGAAAGTTATGTGCATCACCTTGAACTAAAGAGGTGTGCAATCTACTGACAGCAGTATACAATTTAGTGACTCTATTATGATGAATTTCTCTGTAACACGAATAAGTTGATACTTTACATCACCTCTCTTTATTTAGATCCCTTCTTCAGGAGATATCTTGTTCGTCAATATAGATGATTCAGACTTTCTTAGGCTTTACATTGATTATGACTTCTCCAGCCAAAATTCCCAGACGTGTTCTTCATCAATAGTGCCTATTCTGTGATCACTTGCGAAGAAATTCGATTCCGCATACTACAAATCAAATTTTTCTCTAATAGAAACAATGTAATAAATAGGAATCTCTATTTGAATTGGTCACCTACTCTAAATAAATAAAAAGTTGTACTTTGTACATTTGGAAGAAATTTCTTGCACTATTTCGTTAGAGATTGGGACAGGAGCGGACTGATTTATTGCTTGGCCAAACAAATGCAGTGAACAAGGTAATCTATCACATAGCTCAATAATACATCTTCTTTGTCAACTAAAATACTTGCACTTTTCTTTGTTGTAGGAGAGGAATGCGAACCCATCGTTGATTACGGTTTCTTCAATCAAAATTCGAGGTATGCTTGACTCTTAATCCCCCCCTAAAACACCACCATCAGTACCCTTTTCGTGACCTCTTGCGAAGAAATTCTACTCCAGTCTCTGCAAACAAAATTATTCTCTAATGAAAGTGATGTTAGCAAACAAGAAGGATAATGAGTTAGATTTGAACATTCTAAATTCCTTGTAGCGGATTTCCAAGGTGCAAGTCAATTTCCATAGTGGTCATGAGTCATTTAATTGTAAACCAGACCAAAAGAGCGGATTGATTTATTGCTTGGCAAAAAAACATGCAGAGAATAAAGTTACTTGGAGATGGCTGTATTGAATTAACTGACTTTCCTGTACCTCAGTAATAGTAGAGTTCTCTACAAAGTCACTTTGGCAGTCCCATTATCACAGATTTCTTTTGCAATTTGTTTCCTTTTTATAAATATGTAGCTTTTAAAAACAATGAAATTAATATTTCAGTAAACCAATGTAATCTTGTACAGTTCCTTCATATTCTTTAATGCCCTGTTGCCCTCAGAATTCTATTGTTCCCACATAATCATGAGCTCAAGTTTAAACAAGTGTACTGAAAAATCAACAAACCCATCCTTGTTAATACAGTTGATACATGAGCTCAGCATACAATATGTTGAGGTCTAGTTTCAAATGTTTTGAAATTAGTTAGTACTTTACATAATGATTTCGGTAATAATTTCACATATTTTTGATGTGGTATATTAGTAATACATTTCACATGTGCTGCATTAAAAAGCAAAACAAGAGTTCTTAATGGAACTCAAGGAAATATTAATAGTCTTATTTTAAAGTCATTACCATGTACTGTTTTCGTTACCTTACGTTATTACGAAGTGTTTTGATCCAGCAGATATCCAAGTATCATGTTGCGATGGTTTCTAGGTTATGGAGAAATTTCAAAAGTGCTTTATAATGACATTGCATCTTTTAGTACTTAAGGAAGCGGGCGTTGTACTATTTTCGTAGTATTCCCAATACTCGTCTTACTTGTGTATAGCGAAAACTTTGCCGAAGAGTGTACAACAAGATTTGTTTTTGGAGTTTCAACGAGGAAATGTTGTTTTAGCTTTCCTTCTTGGTAATTCTTTGTTCAAAACTTTTTAACACCCGATTATTTGATACTACCCATACTTTCAACTGAATTTTGTTCCTTTCTTCTTTGTAGTTTTGCGTTCGTTATCCTGCTGTCTCATTTCCTCATATTTTCTAACATTTCTTTTCCTCAGTCTGCATTCTCTCTGAAGTCATGCTGCCGTTTTTTCCATATTTTTGATGATACTGTGAATATGAAACTTTTTAACTGAATCAATGAAACATAAAGCCATATTTTGTCTTGTAGTTGTGTAATTCGGTAATTCTAACTTTGAAGCGTTGTCAGTAAGAGAAACCAAAAATCTCTTTGGAATAAATAAAACCCTATAAAATACAATTATTTTTGGTTTTAATGAATTTGATTTCCAAATTTGAGTTTGTTGAATATAGGTTATAAATAAAAAAGTCCAAATTTCTCAAATAAATTTCTTTTTAATTACGACCGGTTTCGTAGATTAAGTTCTACAT
>JAHWXV010494742.1:0-10203 GCA_024586415.1 Phrixothrix hirtus | reverse complement strand
TAATTTTAGTGTTTAGTAGTTTGAGTAGTCCTTCCCGTATCTCTTGAATTAGGCCAAATTCAAGAGACGGTGAAGTTATCTGTAAAACCTTTTTGTAACCAGTTGTTTTGTACATATGCTAAATAATTTATTTTCTTTATCAATAGATATGTCATGTCATTCAACTAGACTTTTATTTTTGAACGTAGAATAAGTTAATTGAAAATACCTTGATTTCAGGGGATATGTACTAATTAAGGTCCCCCTTTATATCACGATTTAAATTGATATTAATATTTGGAGCCTTAACAAAAGGCAACCCCAGGACACAAATTTACAAGAGGCCAGGGAACTGTTTATATCTGTTCCGAAAATAGTTCCATACTCTGGAGCAGTAACGCCCTCCTATATCTCAACTCATTGTACGCGTTACCAGTGACTTCCTATAGAGCGCGGACGGTGCTGTTGCACTTTTCCTGGAATCCACCCGCTCCAAAGAGCTAGATGCCACCAGTACCGTTATTGGGCATAACACCTAACGCGCCCGTGACACCAATAAAATAACATTCTAAAGAAAACCGTATCTAATTAGAGAATTTATTTCCAAAATTATAAGTTGTTGAATAAGACAAATTTAATTACTGAATGTGTAAATTAAAAATAGTATAATTTGTATAAATAACTTTACGATGTATTTAAAAAGTCACTTGTTATAAACAGATAAAACCAGAGCAAGGACAAATAGAATTACATAAAAGACCACAATGGGTACGACTAATATTCAGTTTGTAACATCACCATGTATTTTAAAGGTGCAATTCCAGCATTCATAAATTAATTTTAAACAAGTGAATTGACTTTCGCGTCAAAAGTGTGATTCCGTTAAGACCGTTTAAGTGTTTTAGTTATTCTGGACCCTTAAAAACTATTTTCTATTAATTAAAACAAAATTCAGGCGAATAAACAAATGTAAACATGAAAATATATATTTTATAATTATTTAAATCAAATATCTGTTATTTAAAAACATAATCTAAAATTACTGCTGGAATACATTACTTTTAAATAAATAAAAAAGATTTAACTAACAACTAAAATGCCAATACGTAAAATTAGTTGAACTATGACAATAATATTTAAATAATTACTGTTGCTGTTCCTAGACAATAGTGTTTAAGCAAATAAGTAGACCAGGTGCAATTCAAAGTAATCTAAATTCAAAGAAGCCAGATGGACTTCTGCTGCCTAAAAGGGAAAATTTCTACGAAGCAATAGATAACAAAGTGCATGTGGACAAATTACAGTACATAAATGTTATAAACAATTCAGTGGATAAAAACTATTGAATGAAGTTTGAAAATGTTATAAAACTGACTAAAAATAAATTAAAATATCATCTAAACTAATATGCAGGGTTGCTTTGAAATGATTACAGAATTAAAAAATATATACAGTCTTAATTTAGGCACAATCGAATTTAGAAAATTCTTCTAAAATATTTTCGAACTGCTGATATGTAATATTTATAGTTAGAAGTTTCATCCCAATGTATGATGAAAACACGTATTCTAGTCTTACTCAGGCCATTGCGAAGTTTATTGTGGTCGAGCACCGTGTATTGATAAGGATTCAATGTAATTAAAATTAATAAAACAATACTCAATTCTGACTATTAAATTAGATTTCGTTGTGCAGTTTTCAAACAATGTTTTATTATTTAGTTTTTTAATGTTTTTTATGCAAGTACGATTGATCAAAAATTGGCAAAAACTTAATTAAGACCACTTTCATGGGAAAATGCGGTGTATTTCATACAATTAATTTGCTTTTCTTTTCATTATTTCTGAACTAAAGGTCTTATTGAAAAATAAAAACACATATTCCTTTGGAATGCTTTTTTGTATGTATCTTATGTAAACGTTTGAGAAAGATTGAATTATAAATTACAAGGTTTTCAACTTTATGTTTATAGTTTGAAATTATGTATTTATTACTGAATTTTTCTCAAATTTTATCAAAGGTAAAAAAAGTATCCCAAAGGGATTTGTCTTTTATATTTTTCAAAAAGGTTTTTAGTTCGGAAATAGTAAAAAGTAAAATAGATGCGTAAAAAGAGTACATTTTCTCTTCACCTTTTAAATTTTGTCAGTCACTGCACTTTTCTAAATTATTGAACAGTTTGTTTTATAATTAGCGTGCGTCTGCTTCTTCAGCATATTCAAATGCATTTACTATTTAAAACATGTTAACATGTGTTTTTTATACCAATAAGCAATCACAATTAAATTTGCAATCTTTAGAAGTAATTTATTTTTAATTTTGCTTTAAATAAGATTTCATTTATAAGTCACTTTATCTCTTTTATGTTTTTAATACAATTTCCGAATTTAATTTTAAATTATTTTAAACTAAAAATTACATCATAACTTGTGGTAGCAGGTCAAGTACATATTTATTATCAATAGTAAATAAATCACCGAGTGTAATTCAATACGTTTTTTAATTGTTGTTAGAAATTACATTCAGCATTTTTTCTACATCTGTAACGAATTATGCGATAATGTCAGTGGTACATAAAATGTTATCGTATGCAATGATTTTCAAAAAAGGGTTAATTTTATTTCTACAACTATTTCAAAACAACTCTGCATTAAGAGATTTGCATGGAGAAAATTTAAAACTTACATTTAATTACTTATTTAAATAAACACAGACATAAAAAATACTAAATTTTATTAATTTAAAAATCGATATATTAATTTTTCAAAGTTATTAAAAATATAATGAGGGGAAAGCCGATGATGTGCTCTTCCCTGATGGTATTTAGATTATAAATAGACTGGTAGTGACAATCAAAAATTAGAACTGCTTCTGAAGTTTGGGTTATCATGACCTAGATTATTTCTGTGAGAAAAACATCAGAACTGCTTCCAATGATCCTAATAGCAATAGCTAAACAGAGTTCTGTGAGATAAATAATTGAACCGAAATTGAGGTCTTGGTGATAAAACACTTGACGCTGTTCAAAGAGATTCCAGTTATAAATCATGTTAATTTAATTGCAAGACTGGCAAGTTCCTTATCACACGTACAAATTTAACGCCGAAAAACCACTACATGTAGTGATCCGCGGAATACCGGAAACCATGCCCGAAGACGAAGTCTTTAAAGACCTAATAAATCAAAAAGTGCCAGCCACCACAGTACGCCGCATGTACAAAAGAGGCAGCGAAAAAATTCCCATGCCTCGGCTGTACGTGCTTGTGGATAAAACCAAACAAAATGCCAAAAAGGTGTTCAATTTAAAAACAGTGCTAGCATTAACAATTTCGGTTGAATCTCCATGAAGGTCAAACACAGTAGTGCAGCGTAGACGTTGCCAACAATTCGGTCACTCTCACAGTAACTGCCACGCCCCCGCAAAGTGTTTAAAGTGCGGGAACAGTCACCTTACGCACGAGTGTACAAAAAGTAAGGACACGCCAGCGAAGTGCTCGAACTGCCGAGGCGATCACCCCTCGAATTACCAGGGATGCAAAGTGCACCCCAAGCATAGAATCCCGCCGTCTCCTTCAATTTGCGAAAGAAAGGAAACATACAAGCAGCACAGGCAACGGAACAAGTAGGATAACAATGGGCACATAAGGTTTAACATAATAAGTCTTCTAGCCTGGCTAACAAGAATAGACTTCCAAAAACTAATAGATATCGCCAAATCAATTATTCAAAAAAAACCAACTTCAACGACAAAAACATCATCATAGCAATCCTTAGTCACGTCCAAGAATTGGCACAGCTGCTTGCTATATAAAAACAGGGGAAGCTCAATCATACTCCGATAGACGGAAATGAAAAGGACCACAAATCAAAGCTCCTTAAAGAGCAAACACAAGTCTCTGCAAATTCTGCAACTAGGAGATAAGAGTTCTTAGAAACGCAGTACTCCAAAGGCCAAAATGTTCTAAATGCTTCTAAATGCAAGCAAGCAGTTGAGTCCAGTGTACCAGCCAGGTACCCTACAGCAGCATATTCAGAGATCCTACACTCCGGAAGCTCAGCAACGAAATTTCAATCAGTCGCCATTTTGCACCGAGACACCTGCCGCTCTGACGATCACCTCCTCGACGCAGCTTCAGCAGCAACTAGTCGCCATCTAGTGCCCCGACGCCCGCCGTTCTGACAACTAGAGCTCCGACGTAGTGAGTACAAACCTTTTATTCACTTTTGTGAGACGATTATACAACTCAGTCTTAAACATTTAGATCGCAGTTATCATGTTAGTCATAGTCTTTTATTACTACATCCATTAGCGACTAGTACTTTAGGAACGTAAGTGTATATATTAGTTATAAAAGGTGCCCGAGTGAAAAAAGGCATAGTCAAGCTCCCCACTGGACAAAAATAAGCTGGCTGTATCAATAATGACAAGAGCTCTTCAAGAACCAAGTAGGGAGGACGAGGCTGCGTAGCGCTCGTGTGTGGTTTCAAGGGCAGTCCCCTTGTAACAATTGGCGCCCAACTTAGTGGTTCACTATAGGAGAAGAAAACACACGACCAAAAATGGAGTTGAAATCCAAAAGCCAAGAAGCAAAAGAAGAGAAAAAGAAACCAACCACATATATCAGTTCTCAGACTGAAGAAACAAAAATCAGTGGCGTCCAAATCATCGAAAACAAAATCCCTACGGAACAACTACTCCAAGAGCTCAAGCAGCTAATGGAATCCGAGATAGCAAAATTCTCTCGAGACCTATTAGAAGACCCAGACACTTTCGTAGTAAAGCTAAAAGTGGCCTTCTCGAACATACCAGACGACACAAAACTAGAAAAAATCAACAAGCTGCTAAAAAGGATGCAAAAAAATAGTGGGAAGAAAGAGAAGACTTCCTGTTAAACTACGAGGAATTCAACCAGTCCTTTCTCGACGCGTTCTGCAGCTTGGAGATACTGACCAAGATTAAAGCTCAATACTATGGGAACCATCAGCAGGATAAGGACCCAGTAACAAACTTTCTGCGCACAAAAGCTAAACAGGCAAAGCACCTGAAAATAAACCTAGCGGCAGACATACCAACTATCATAAACATGCTTCACGGAAGTATTCGAGTCCACTTTAGGGGAAGGAATTTCAGAAAAATAACAGCAGAATAAGTCGAACGGAGCCCAAAACCCCGTCGAGACACCCAAAAGCACCAAAAAGACGGCAAGGCAACAAGGACAAAATGGAACAACGATACCACAATACAACTTCCGCCCAGGGAAGCACTACCACCGAGATTGTCCGATGCTAAGAAATAGGAATAATCTGGCGGGACCATAGAAACCCCAACGTCTCTGTAAGCAAAACAATAAACCAAACATTTCACAACGATCAGCTCTCAAAGATGCGAATCAGAATAAACGCGAACTGGATCAGCGCTTTACCGGATACGGGTGCGACGTATAATCTGATACAGGAAAAATACATAACAAACTAGAACCCGCGAAGGCCAAGCTCGCCAACCCACAACAAAAAATTCAAATACTAGGAAGAGCAAAGATACAATTCGCAGTAGACAACACAACCCTTGAAGACACATTCTTCGTAACACCCTCATTAAGTGTTCCAGTAATACTCGGTCACCAGTGGTTAGCAAAACATCACGCGACCATGAACTACGATGGCCGGTGTATCCACTTTTGGAGAAAAAACAGAACGAATGTTTACTGGAGATGGTAATCTACAACTTTGCCAAAAAACAAGAAGGAAATTGAGGAAATAAAGCACGATTTCCCGAAAAACTTCGAAGAACAATTCAAGAAACTTCTGGGCGACTTCTGGCATCTAATGAACCAAAAGGGGAGACAATCAACTACAACAAAACAAAATACAACATACAACTCACCAGCAACGCAACTCCCTTTAAGCTAACCCCAGGAAGATATTCACCAGAGAACAAACAAGTATTGGGAAAAGAGATGCAAGCCGTGCTCGCCGATGGAATCATAGAACCAAGAACCTTCAACTACTGTCCTAGAGTGGTATTGATCAACAAGAAAAATGGGCAAACATGATTTTACATAGATTACCAACGCCTGAACACAATGACAAAGAATCAGAACATGACATTGCCGCTTATACAAGATATCCTCAAGGACTTAGGAACGGCTAAGATATTCTCAACCATAGACTTAAAATTAGGATATTGAAAAGTTCTGATGAAGGAAGAAGCGAAGAAGCTAACGACATTCAGCACACCGGACGGGGCGTGATACCAATTTAATGTCATGCCATTCGGCCTGAAGGATGCTCCAACTACCTTCTAGAGGATGATGACGCAAAGTGTCCTCCCAGGTTACATTTATAAATTCGCACTGGTATACCTCGACGACATCATCATCTATTCTCATAACTGGGAAGACCATCTGGAACATTTACGCCTAGTCTTTGAAAGGTTAGCGCAAAATCACCTGCACATCGGGATCGGGAAATACCAGTTCGGTAAGTCATCCATTACTTTACCTAGGGTATCAAATCTCCGCAAACGGCAACAAACCACAGGAAGACCAACCAGGTGGAAACACTAATGACAGAAGAAAGCACGACAAACAAAAAACAAACACGAAATTTTATACGCAACTGGCTGCGAGAGTATTTGTCACGATGCGCAGAAATATTGGCACCGATCAAGGACGTGTTGAAAGGCACCGGAAAGTTCAACTGGATTGCTAAAGCAGAGCAGGCCTTCCAGAACATAAAACGGGAACTAACAAAGCCACTGTAACTGAGCAGGTTAGACCCAAACAAGCCGTACACGCTACAGACAGACGCCAGCGATCTCGGATTAGCGGCCGCACTCTACCAAGAGTAAGAAAGGGAGAGGAGATTCATCAGCTACGCAAGCATGAAACTATCACAAGCCCAAACAAACTACCACGTAAACGAACTAGAATGTTTAGCAGTAATATGGGCAATAACAAAATATCGCCC
This sequence comes from Phrixothrix hirtus, assembly GCA_024586415.1. Taxonomy (NCBI): domain Eukaryota; kingdom Metazoa; phylum Arthropoda; class Insecta; order Coleoptera; family Phengodidae; genus Phrixothrix; species Phrixothrix hirtus. Next base: position 3,255 of record JAHWXV010494742.1, on the reverse strand, counting down.
GTACCTGTAAGATCGCCCTTTCACCCTAAGGACCGACAACAGCGCTCTCGCCTGGCTAGAGCAGATGGAAAACACGCAGTCAAAAGTAACCAGATGGGCACTATTCTGCAGGAGTTCAATCTCCAGGTTCAAAACTGTCCCGAAAACACAAACGAACTGCCCGACCGCCTGAAATAGGCGAGGATACGACAGATATGGACAGAGCAATGATGTCGGAAATGACAAACATCGACCTGATGGAATTAGCAACGACCGTAAAAGTGGAACAAGGAAGAACTCCCGCGTCCAAAATTTAATCAGAATATGGGAAGATATCACACAAAACGGTCCCATAACACCTAGAGTTCGTCAGATACTGACCGAGTACCACGTGAAGGACGGATGCATCTGGAAAAAGGCAGAACGGCACAGGCCCCAGCTAAGGGTGATTACCACGACATCCTAGGAGGAAACAGAGCGAGCAATAAGAATGAATTACTAATGGCTCAACCAAACACGCAACGTACAAGATTACGTCAGCGCATGTAGAATATTCACGGCAGTCAAACCATAATGACGCCACGAAACGACCCCACTCAGACCTCACCAACCAACAAAACTTGGGAATCAGTAGCAGTGGACCTCATGGGACCATATCCGATAACAGTCCGAGGACATATATTCATCCTAGTAGTCACAGATCTATTCAGCAGATAAACGGAAGCATTCCCAAATGAAGCGGGTAGAAGCAAATGACATACTCGAAACCCTAGAAAATTAAGTTTTAACCAATTCGGATACGCTAAGGCCATATCATCGGAGAACGGACCCCAGTTTATATCGATCACCTGGGATGGCGCCATATCCAAATGGGGATGTCTAAACTGGATCACCCATATGTTCCACTCACAAGCGAACTTGGTGGAGGAGAAATCAAGAGATCAAGAGGATAATCCGTCTCCGCCTGAAAATAGACCCCCAAGTACTAGATTGGGACCCCTACAAGAAGTCCTGCACAACTTAAGAGGAAGCGCCAACGCAGCAACAGGACTAACCCCCGAGCCAAGCCCTGTTCGGATTCAAGATATTAAGACCAGGAGAATGGAAAGTCAGAGAAGCAACGATAGACTAAAGACCAGAAATACACAACCTGGCCGATCGGATCCAAACAGCGCACCGCAACCAACATAGGTACAGAGCAATATCAAGCAATACCAGAACCCCTTTCAGTATGATTCGTACCTGGAGACCAAGTACAAGAAAGGGTGTTCCAACCAAACGGGCCGTTCGCACCCCGATGGGTGGGACTTAGAACCGTCATAGAGGAAGCCGGACTGAACGTTTACTGGATTCAACGTCCTAACTGAGAACCGACCAAGGTATCCTCGAACGACATGAGAATAATTCCGGATGAAAGGACGCAACAACCACCTCAAGAGGACGTGGAAGAGGACGACCCCACAGAGACACCAGGGATATCCTGCATAAAAACGTCTCGAGGAAATATTCACCATAACCCATGAAAGCTCTTAAGTGGGGAGAAATATCGCATCACGGAAATTCTAAAGAACGATTTTCATTGATATTCAATGATTACCAATCACAACCAAGCATTTCGTCGCTTTCTCTTTCAAGCAGTATAAGGAAGGGACCGAAACCACCAAACAGGCAGTTGAGTCCAGTGCACCAGCTAGGCATTCTCTAGCAGCGTCTTCAGAGATCCTACGCTCCGGAACCTCAGCAACGAGACTCCAATCAGCCGCCATTTTGTATCGAGATACCTGTCGCTCAGCCGACCAACTCCTCGATGCAGCTTCCGCCGTTTAGCGTTCCGAAGTCACACGTTGCGACGACCAGCGCTCCGACGTAGTGAGTACAAACTTTTTATTAACTTTTGTGATACGATTGTACAATTCAGTGCTAAATATTTAGATCGCAGTCATCATATTGGTTATCCCGATCTAACTAGTGTTAAACATTTCACTTAGAATTATCGTTAGTCACTCCAACCTAACACAGTGCTAAACATTTAGATCACAGTTATCATATTAATATCCCAACCTAACTTAGTGCTCAACGTTTACATCACAGTTATGTTAGTCACAGTCGTTTATTGCCATATCCATTAGCGATTAGTACTTTAGGAACGTAAGTGTGTATATTAGTTATAAGAAGTGCGCGAGTGAAAAAAGGTATAGTCAAGTTCACATCTGGACAAAAATAAGCTTTCTGCATCAATAATGACAAGAACTTTTCAAGAACGAAGTAGAGGGGACGAAGCCGCGTAGCGCTCGTGTGTGGTTAGAAGGACAGCCTAGTTGTAACACTTCTTATCGCACAAATGGGAATCCGCCCATTTTATTCGCACGTTCCCATTGGTACACGTCGCCTACCTACCTCAATACTACAATAAACTATAAAAAAAAGGAACAAAGTTCGGGAGGCAGTTCTAGTCTGATCCTCAGCAGCAGTAAAGTTCTCGACTACAGTGATAGTACCGATAGTGTGAAAAGTGCCACCAGAAGTGAACGCGATCGTGACCCATCAAAAGTTAGTGCGTGAGGGTGATCATCTTGTGAGTGAGTGCTTGTCAGACACCGGTGTTATCTGTAAGTACATTAACAATTTTTATTCCACACACGTTGCTTGTGAGACCCCACGCCGTATACAGGAGTGAGTACTGACTCATATCCCGTTACGAACCCAGGAGCGCTATCAAATTGTTGGGCACTGTATATTTTGTTTATAAACAATTGACTTTTATCATCATATGTGGATTTGCCTGTTATTTTATGGATTAAACATTAATAGCCTATGTTTATTTCACTTCTTGAACATTAGATCCAGTTATCATGTCAATTGTGTGTGTTTACTTTAGATTAATGAGCGTATGATTTATTCATACTTACGCATTGTATAGATATTCTATTTGCAGGACCTCGGTCTATTTAGCATATGTACCACTTGTGTTGATTTATGTTATAATATTGATCATTCAATATGTGTGATGTATTTGTTGATAAAATTTAGGGAAAACAGAACTCTCCTCTTGGATAATAATAAGTTCTGTTGTTAATGGTAGCTCTAGATAGCAGACATCAGTGAAGTGAGAGTAGAGGGGACGCCGTCCGCATATACTCAGTCAATCAATCTTTCATCGCTAATAGAGCCCCAAGAATTCTTATAATCTCCGTCGGATATTTAAGCATTTTTATAGCGTATTCTGTCGTCGGTACGTGTACCGACTTCCCTAGTGGGCGGAGTGTGGTTTACCTA
>JAHWXV010494670.1:0-10629 GCA_024586415.1 Phrixothrix hirtus | reverse complement strand
TACTAGACGAATTTCCCTGTTTCTATGGTGAAAGTGATTCTATTGATATTAAATATAAACAACAAGCTATCGAATTGTGGAAAAGTGGTAAAAACAAACGCAAACGTATTGAAAGTGTTCGTAACTGTTTTAAGCAGGTAAAACATTTACAACAGTTATACAGGTGAGAAAAACAAATAGAAGAATGTGGAACTAAAGAAGACAAATTAATGTTTATTTAATGAATATGTTTGGACAAATTTTAATGAAGCAAACGAAAGGGGATGTATAATTCATTATATAACTCTACACCAACGTGCGTAGACTCACAATTCGCATGTTGAACTTATTCTTAGTAATTCACTGAAAGAAAAGGATGGTTACTTATTCTAAGGTACTTATTGCTAGGAAATAATAAGATCTGAATTCAATATGTCAATATAATGAATAATTTGTAATGGAAAAAGTACAATTTGTTAAATGTAAATTAATTGATTTAAGTATATATGCAACGGTAAAGTAAAACATAATTTTAACTATAACTAAATTTGGGGACCCATGTGCTTCTAATGTGTATAATTACCATAAATTGAACAATAAACTCAGCTTCTAAATTGTGGCCATTACTTAACTAAATAATTGAACTTATTAGAACCCGGTATGCTATTTACAACAATTATCTCATATGTCTATTTTTAATTTGACCGAAATACTTGTTCCAGCGAGGTTTATGAAAGGGGTGGTTGTCGAATCTCAAAGATAGGCTTCGCGGATTACGTGGTGATAAAGTTAAAGGAGAAGGACATCACTTATTTGTTATCCGAAGATTCTGAAGCTCCCAAAAGAAGTAAGGAACAGTGTCGCCTATGGGTCTATATTGTGTCGTACCTTACTTATATTGCATAATTCAATCCTAAACCCTTGTACAGGAAACGAACGTGAAAAGGCGATAACTGATCCAATTACAATCCGCCTTTTGGCGTCAATATGCCGAATTTCCCAAAAATTCGGTCATTTACGAAACTTAAACTTGGGAACTCTTCTGTTCTGGAAGTTAAATTGAACCTTGACATCGTCTCTTTAAAGTACTTGTGTACTCAGCGATACAAACAAGTAACCGTTGTTTACTCTATTAATCTCTAGCTTCAACTAACTCAGAAGCACTTCTTTCGGAATGCGGGGCGAAAGCGGGAGTGGTTAGTAACTATTTTTAGAAATACTCGCGCCTCGAAAGTTATTGCATGTCTATACCTTTGCTGACGTAATTGTTTTTAATATGCCATTATTACATTGTATTATATGAAAATCCCAATTGATTTTTGTTTTAAAACAAAGAAAGAATTTAAAACGTTATTTTTAATTGAATTAATAATTTTAAATATTTAATCTTATTGTTATTATCATTGAAATGTTGAGGAGATATTACCAAATATGCTCAAAAATATACATACCGGATGTCTCTAAATAATTTATTGTTATGTGTGTCAAAACTTAAGATGCGCTTAGAATAACTTGAAGGTGATTTTGTTCAACACAGACAATTCTGCGAATGAATGATTGAAATGTGTGCTGCTCCTAAATGAACAAACAAAATTGCCGTTATTAGGCAGCAGCTAACCCCAAATAGTTACACCGGCGATTTCTCCATGATGCTAAGGTAACAGTATGATTCACCGTTTTAAAAACAGAGATCAATGGACCTTACTTTTTTGAAGAGGGAGGGGTTACTATAATAGTGGTTTCCCAGTACTATGTTGACATGCTACGCAACTTATTGCTTCCACAACTTTGAAGACTCCGGGTCAACATGGAAGAAATATGGTTCCCACGAAATGGGGCCACAGCTCATATAGTAAGATCGACGATGGACGTTGCCCAACAAATGTTCCTCAGCCACGTAATCTCACGCTTTGTCGACGTTCCTTGGCTTTCAAGGTCATCGTATTTGTCAGCTTGCTACTACCTTTTGTGGGGTTAATTCAAGTCGAAAGTCTATGTTCAGAATCCTTGTATGCTAGACGAATTAAAACTTTCGATTAGTGAAGAAATCACAGCTACGTCTCAATAAATGTGGAAAAGCAAGGCTTAACTTTGAGGAGTAAAATGGATGTCATCTTTCGGACGTAATCTTTCACAATCAAAAATTAAATAATTGAATAATCTTGTATACCAATAAAAATTCGATTAGTTTTGTGGAACTAAATTTTCTTATGTTGAAAACTAAGCAGGTTGCACCCTTTTGAAATCCATACGTTCTTTTTGCGCTACCCTGCACATTATTGTTTGCACTTTGCAAATCAAATAAGTTGAAGAACTTAAAATTGCATGATTTTGACATTGACAATTCATTCGATTTATCAATGTATGCTTCACTGGAAGTGCTATTTAAGTTTTATTTAGGAAGAGTTATACTAACACTTTCAGCAATATGTCATTTTAATTGGTTAATTTTTCCTGTTACCATGAATTTACTTTGTATATGCGAGGTTTGAAATACTTCAATTCCCTTGGGATTAAAGTAAAATTTTAATCCCTTAAGATTAAAGGTGTCGCTTTAGTCATGGAAACAAGTGACTAAATGTGGAGTTTTAGTCCCAGAAGCTTACTCATAAAAACTAGGTTTTTCAAATACTAATTTATATTATTAGCAATTGGCCTCGTTTAAGGCAGTTAATATCAACGACAGTTTATGTTCTATTCATATTAAATAATAACACTTCTTATCAGAAACCTATCTTTGATTGTACCTCAATATAGTAACTTAGGACCGAGACTACAACAATGGCAACCTAAATAACACGAGTGCTTTGCGAACGCGAATTTACATTTGCACCCCAGGGTGGTAACAGTTGGAACTCAACGTGGGATATCTGACGTATGGCAAATCGAACTCAAGACCAGCCAATGCAACACCTTCTCCGAAAATCAATACCGCACCCAAGAAATCCAGCCCATGGAAAAATGTACATACAGACTCGCGGATGGAATTTTTGATATCGATGAATTCTTGGTACATCTTCTAATTAACACATCGTTATCCAATGACGACAGTATCCACATTTCGACCATCTCCGCTACTACTGGATAATTCCAACCAGGGAGGACAAGCTCATAGCTACAATCGTATCCAAAATACGTCGCTTAACAACGTCAGCTATCTCAGCCAACACCAGATACTAGCTATTGTCCTAGCTACAGGACTAAACTACCCAAGGAGTAACAAAGAGACGGCGATAGAATCCACGCACTCTACCACTACTTCCGATCCACATCGCTTCTGAAGGTTTGGTTCTAATCACCCATTCGGTGATGGTACTGAAGCCGTATTTGTCAACCAACTTCGTTTTTGAAGAGCAGTTGAGCCTACCCACTCAACTCCAAAATTATTTTCGAACCTCAACTTCAAAAAGAACAGATTGCTGCACATCATGGTACGATAGATATGTTAATCTCCTTCAAAAAGTAGTACATATGGTTTCGGAACCCGCAACATCAAGCAATAACGTCTTGTCAACAGAAGACTGATATGAACGATGTCAAAGACGGCCAGGCAAAACATTCAGTTCCACCGAAAAAAATGGAACAATCCAAGGCGATACAATTGGTTTAATCAGGGAGAAATATTTCCAACGGGCATCCTCCGCTGTATTAACGATAGTTCACAAAAAAGCATATAACGAGAGATCCAAAGATGGGAATCCAGCTGTTGTTACGTGCAATAAATAGCTGTGCACCGCAGCCCCGCGCGGCTGTTATTGTGAGATTCTGTGCCGCCGGTACCACTTTACTCTTGTTGTTTTTTGATTTTTGAGATTTTTTCGAAATTGACTCTAAAAATTTTTTTGAAATTTACTGTATTTCTTAGAAATTTAATACCCTTTTATATAATCTAAGCGATTTTTCGCCGTTAAGTCTGAATAAAATAGCTATGAAACTAAAATCCTAGCTAAACGGAAATTTATATTTAAGGTCACAACCGCCTTTTTCTGAAAAATCACAAATTTGGTTAAAATCGACTAACCAGAAGTACCACCTTATTTCAGTCATTTTTTGATATTTTTCGAGTTTTTCGTTTTTCGAGATTTTCTCCAAATCAACTATAACTATTTTTTTAAAGTTTATTGTATTTCTTAAGTATTTAAGACTCTCATAAAATCTAGGCGGTTACTCAAAAAATGTTCTATAATTCGAGTAACCGGAAGTACTTTCGCTGTTAACTCTGAATACAATAACTATGAAACTAAAAGCTCTAACTAAATGAAAATGTATATTTGGGGTCATAATCGCCTTTTTCTGAAAAACCAAAAATTTGGTTCAAATCGAATAACCGGAAGTGCCACTTTATTTCTGTCGTTTTTAGATATTTTTCGAATTCTTCATTTTCACATTTTTTTTTAAATGGGCTATAACGATTTTTTTTAAACTTGACATATTTCTTAGTTACTTAATTTAGTTTTATATTAAGAAAGAAGTTTCTCTAATAAATTTTTGAAAATCAAGTAACCGGAAGTACTTCGAGTATTAGTTGTGATCAACGTATCTCAAAAAGTAATCATGAAAATCAAAGACTATAGTTTTGTTTTATATCTTCTGTATATGAGACAGCAAGGATTTAGTTAATATCTAATCACCGGAAGTGCCACTTTATTTTTGTGGTTTTTAAGTTCTTTGCGATCTTCTCGAAAACGTTTTTAACAAGTTTTTTGAAACTTGCTACGATTCTTATGTCCTTGACATTCTCTTACGTGAATGTGGAGGTTTTCCTGAAAAAATGCGTTGAAGTGAGTTGTCAGAGAAAACTTCTGGAGTTAAGCAGGGTCTTACGTGCCCAGTAACTTGGATGCGTGATCGTTACAATTATCCTTCCCAAAATAAACGTAAATAATATTTTAATTATTTATGAACATTTGCATATTTGTAAATCTATGTACGTAAGAGAAAGCCGCGTGTTACCTCACACCAGATTTTATTGCTTAACTTAATAAACGAATGAAGCAAAACGCAAGTACAACAACAATAATAATCTGACTCAACCTAATTAATGCGTGTACTCCTGGTCTGAAACGAAACAGCGCAAATGAACTTCCCCAGCCGCAATCGACGTTAACAGCGTCCCAACGCTACTAACGGTTACATTATTTTGTTATTTAATCGAACTCGTAGAAAATATCCTTCGAGCAGATTGTAACTGTGATACTCAGTCTAGTAAATTTTCCTTTCTTTGCTTATTAAATAAATAACTATTTAGGAACATTTCTCAATTGGAGGCTTAAAAATGTATTATGTTTTGGAAGTGAATTGTGAAGAAACTATGTAATCTATTAAGATGAAACTTTTTATTTGTTTTAATGGATAACATTGTCCTTATAAGTTGCTGCGTTAAATGACACCATCACTTTTTCCCCATCTCCTAGTTCATTGAATATAGCGCTTTGGGAAAATATAGTAATCGCGGGAAGTTCACAATGGTTCTGTTATTAAATTATTTTGATAATTCGTTTTTCCAGTATTCTAATAACAGGTTAGGCAATTGGTATCATCTATTTTTAGTAGGGCGCTATGGAAACATTATTTTCCTATTGACAGTTCTACTGACAAATTTAATTGTGTCAATATTTGCAGTTTAATTAGTGATGGATAAGTTTCCAATTAATGAACGTGCTTTTGTGGTAAACGAGTTTATATTAACTCAATCAGTTGTGCAGATGCAAAGAAATTTTCGTCAGGAATGTAATGTAGAAAGACACGGGCGAATTCCAACACGGCAAACCGTAATGAGGTGGGTCCGAGATTTTGAAAACAAAGGGAACGTTGCCTCAAATTTTAGTGGAAGTGTACGTACTGTCAGAACACCTGAAAGCATAGAACGTGTCAGACAAGCTGTAGAGAGGAGTCCGAAACGATCTGCATCGAAACAATCACTTGCTTTGCATATTTCCACTAGGACTTTGCAAAGAATTCTGCATTTTGATTTCAAGTTTCACCCATACAAAATTCAAGTAGTCCATAAGTTAAAAGATGCAGATAAACCTGTTCGTGTTGCTCTCTGTAGGCAATTTTTGCGAATTCTAGAAAATGATGTACACCAGCTAAATTTTTTGCTTATGCCAGACGAAGCTTGTTTCCATTTAAGCGGCTATGTTAATAAGCAAAATTGCCGCTACTGGTCTGTAGAAAATCCACAACAGCTTCATGACCTCAAAGTCTCTGTATGGTTCGTCGTTTGGGATCATAGGACTACATTTTTTGCAGAAAATAATCAAACTGTCACAATTAATTCCGAACGTTAGGTTCGCATGTTAGAGACATTTTTAGGACCAGAATTACGCAGACGTGGGCAAAATCAAGTTTGGTTTCAACAGGACGGTGCTATTGCACATAGAGCACGGCAGACTCGAATTGTATTGCAAGAAATGTTTCCCGATCACTTAATATCAAGATTTGGTGACTAACATGGCCCTCTAAATTTCCCTGATTTAACTGCTTCTGACTTCTTCCTCTGAGGATATCTAAAGCAATAGGTTTACGAGAGGCGTCTCAATGCTATACAAGAACTTAAAATGCACATTTCCGAAGAAATAGGGAACATTGGACCAGAAATGTCGGAATCAGTTATGCATAATTTTAGACTTAGATAACAAAAATGTATAGAGGTTAATGGAGGGCATTTGAAAACGTAATTTTTAAAGCTTAAATTGCACATATCAAATTTGTTATTTGTCTTACTGTATTAATTTTTAGCCGTGCAGTAAGTTTTTGAAAATAGATGATACCAGATGCCTAGCCCGTTATTTGGGTTAAAGTATTTAATTGTTTTATGGCGGTAAAACGGGAATCGTGTTTTAATTCTTAATATTTTTTCAAGCACAAGATAAAAGAGGAGTTAAGTATCGATAAACGTCTGTTGTTCAAAACCGCAATAAGTGCAATAATGATTGTGCAAAATTTTACAACGATTTGAATGCTTGGTTTTGAGAAAACTGCACGTGGAACAATCTGTAACGGCTAAAAATTACCAAATTTCGCTTCGACTAACATAAACACAGCAGGCTACCTGTTCGATTTTTATCTTAAGCAATCATACTGTGTATTATCCCAAAATCATATCCACATGTAGGATCTAAAAATAATCAATGCTTTGGACCCTTCCAATAAGAAAGGCCCATCTCCGCCGCTCTCCTTACTAGCTTTCCAAGACTACGCCACCCTCAGTATTCCATCCGGGGCACGTGCCCGTACCCCCCTCGATGCGGTCCCGAATTATAACGCGGTAGATATTTCTTTGAGGGTGTTTACTGACTTGCTTAATTAGTTTGTTATTAATTAGATAACGTGCGTTAACTCTAAACAATGGAGCAAACATTGTATTTTAAACTGTTTATAAAATTTTGAATTTTAAAGGTGGTTTCCACCAGACAATTTGTTAAAAGGGTCGAGCACCTTTCTAAAGATTGCGTACGATTATCCTATAACTCTACCTTGCGTATTTATTTTTGCATGAGCCAAAACCAGATTAAGGTTTAAGCAAACATTTATTACTTCATATATAAATAAAAGATATACATAGAAAACGGTTTTCATTTTAAAACAAATAATTAACAATTTTTCTAATATCAGATCGTTAACCTTTGTTACGTGCTTTTCGACGTATTATTAGCAACCTAGCGAAAAATATAAAATTTAAAATTTAAAAAGTCTTGATATAATTATTATTTAAGTGAAAACAAATAAAATTTTTATTTCTTTACTGTTTTAATAATGTTTGTAAATTTTCACTTACTTAACGTCCAATTTTCTTTAGTAAATATGACATTTATCTAGCTCGCATATTCGGATTATTGCATGCTTTTCTTGGTGAATTTGGTGAATCAAGGTACCCAAATTCACTTTAATCCTGGATAGTATATTTTTACTGACTTGTGCTGATTTTGGAAATGACGTCTTCGCTGGACTTGCATCAGTAATTAAGATATTAAGATCTATTTACCAACTAATCGATTTCTTCATCTTGATACTGGACTTACAATACTTGTTCAATCTAACTACGTAGAACTAAAGTTGGTGGTGCAGGATCTTTATAACTTTTTTCCATGCCTACAAAATTTGTGCAAAGTCATTTTAACCAATCCTGTCTAAGTGTTTTAAAAGTTTTTCTGTTTCTGTCTACTACAGAATACGTTAAACTTCCCACGGCTTCTACCAATATTTCCAAAGTTTTATTGGGGCTGTTAACTTTTATTTGTACCTATCTGGATTTCCTTAGAATCACCTTCCTAACTGGCGCCACGTACAAATGGACGCTTTAACACTTGATTTTATTTAAAATGCAAATATTGAAGAAAATATTTTAACCTTTACTATTTAACTAAACTATAATATTTTCTTATGTTGATTACATGTTAATTAAATTAATTAATTAATGTGTAATGAACAAGGATAGCTACAACAAAATTCACATTTCCTGCATTTTACAAAATTAGCTTCAGTTCGGTAGCTCTTGTAAATCTTCCGTTGACAGCTTTTCACCGTAAGTTTTAAGAATATTCTTGTCCTGCCGCACTCGTTTCTGCATAAAAACGTAAATTGGGATGACGTAAACCAAGTTTGACAAACTTTAAAGGTGTTTAAAATTTTCAGATACTTTTCAATTAAATCAAATTCTCTAACTCCAAGTCTTAACTTATAAAAATAACAATTTTATAAAATTTCAAGGCAGTCGTTTAATAAACAGTTTCGTATTAACTTTTTTAAATTTCAAGTTCATGATAACATTTATTTAGACTAATGTTCGAACGTAACCCGTGAAAGTTTATAAAAGTTTTTCGGGGACTGTAGACATAAATGGCTCTTTAATCATCTTACTTAGAAGTTTGTAGCATCGTGTTTTGCATATATAAAATCGACCAAGAAATCGCTTTTGTTTGTTGTTTTTAAAAATCAAAATGTTTTCAAAGCAGCTTTATTAGATCAGACAACAAGGAAACTAATTGAAATTCTTTAAAAATACCTTAGGCTACGTATATTTTAAACAATTTCCCTGCATTAAAAAATGTTTTAATGAAAATCAGAGGACAGGTCACAAAAAGTTAAAGTAGCAAAAGCACATTTTCTGCATAATTTTTGTACAGGTCCAAGATCCATGTTTATTGAATAGTTTGGACTAGAGCTGTTTCAAAAATTATTCAATTAACAATTTTGTAATTTCATTATTTTAAATGAGTTGAGTAAGTAAATTGAAAGGAAATTCCTTCATTAACTTGCACATTTACAAAGTAAATTTATAATAAGATTAAGACATAGTTAAGTTAACAGAGAATTGGAGGATATATAATCAGGTCGTCCTTCCGAAACATTGAACCTGATATTATAATTTGGTTAAAAAGTATTACTAACATTTTCCAGTTCGGTGAGTTCATAATAATTAAATGCACATCATCCTGCGGAGATTTAAATAATTTTGGGCATTCTTTTTCTAAACATTTTATATAATATATAATAAATTTATATAAAACAAATTGATTCCTAAACTCTATTAAGCTCCTATTGGGTGTATAGTTTTCAATATCTATATCATCCATGTTTTCATTTCGGTCTTTATTTATAATAAAACAGCGCTTTATCAAAATAAAAATAAATGGGAGCTATTTTTTCAGAAAGTTCTTCAGAAATACTCTACAGGGTTTTAGAAGGGTCGATAAAATGTATCACCTTCTTTCATCGTGGTTTTGCCCTTTATCTGTCCATTACATACTTCAGTGACAGCAAATTTCATGTCCAAATTATTTATTTAATAGGGGTATATAGATTAAGTAAATCAAGTATTATAATACTTAATAATATCAGATGACTTTATTCACTGATAACTTAAAGTGCGCAAAACGTTTCTATAAATTCCTTTTGGAAAAGTAATTATATCTACAGCGAAAATTAAAATGTGTTTACCATTAATAAACAAGTTCACATGTTAGAATGTTATCATAATACAATTTTATTTGTAATGAGGCGTAATAAGAAATGTTGAAATTTATTTGTGTTTAATTACGAGATTTTATTAGAATCCGCCGAAATGTCCTTGACTACTGAGAATTTTATACTAATACTAAAAATTTCCAGTACAAACAACCATAAACAAACCCACTATTTTTTTTATAAAAATTCATAAGTACGAAAGTCGCTCGAGTAATATAAATGATGTATAAATAGCAGCACTGCAGCCAGAATTCTCTTCCATTGATTTATTCGTCAGCGCGCTTTTCAGTTTTATTAATTTTTACGAATATTTGCTGGTCGATACAGTAAAAAATTCTAAATCTAGGGGAAGAACTTTCGTTCACGTAGTTATACAGGGTAAGTTACAAGTGTGGTCAACTTTTTATTTTTAACTGGAACACCTTGTATATTTTTATGGACATTCATAGATCTCTTTAGGACAAATTCAACGATATACGGTTTATTATGTCTATCTGTGGAAATTACAGATTTATTGCAAATTAATGCTTTTATTTAAAAATTTAGTTTAAACGGCTTACCACATAAGTAACTTCTTAAACAAAACATAGCATAACAAGAACAACAAGATAAACATTAATGTTTCAAGAGATGTTCAAAATGTCTGCCATTGTTGGCTAAACAATGAGCAAGCCTGTCGCG
>JAHWXV010494639.1:0-31556 GCA_024586415.1 Phrixothrix hirtus | reverse complement strand
CAGTGCACTGCTTTAATACCTGAACGTATTTTTATACCTTTAAATAAGAAGTCTTAAGACTGTAAATTATTTATTTCTCATTAATAAAGAGTGCTAATTATAGTTTTGATTTAATTCTAGTTTGAAACCTATTTACATTAGTTAGCGCTTGCTTCTACTTGTATCGGTGCTACCAGAGGGCGATTGAATGTGCTTTCGTTGGAGTGTTAATCGATCGCAAAGATTTATGGGTAATGTATCAAAATAGCAAAGTTTGATGGTGTTTTCATAGTGCAAATAATTATGCAGTTTTCACCGGTTTTGATGCATTAGGTAAATTAAATTTTGTGAATGTTTAATTGTTCTTAATTTGGGGCTTATTTAGGTAAAGGGAGAAGCGACATCCACCTAAGGGGGTTGCCAACATGTGCTTTAAAAATCCAAGGTAGGGCTGGAACTTTTTGCCAAAAAAAGGAAGGAATAAATTGCAGTGTTTTTCAACAATACAGTAAGTTACAGAACTATTAACCCTTTTTGTCGAACGGTTTAAAATTGTTTAATTTGAAATAAATTAAAATACACGGCAACAAACTTCATGATTTCCTTGGTTCTATGTCCTCTGCAAAAGAGCACTATTTTCTATTTTAATTTAGAAAATTACGGCCTATTTTTGCACTTCGTTCGGTTTATTGTTAATATTTATATTCGGAAAGTATACCCATGTATTCTAAATTCGTGAATTTAAAGTCGGTCAAATAGAGATAAAACACCTCGCTATTTAGGGGTGGTTTACAATACTGTACTCTTTCGTGGTATTAGTGTTTCTGTGCTATATGGAGTCAGAGAACAATAACCTCAAGGAGCGACTTCTTAACTTTATAAAGCGAGTGTCAACTATTTTTTAAATGACCTAACGTAGCGGCTTTTATAGTAAATTCATTATCAACGAATGCAATTAAAAGCAAACTTTTGTAGCTTAAGGAGCTCATCTGACTAACAATGATTAGACCATTAGATGCGTTATTTTTATATCCTAGGAGTAGTAACAATTTATTTTGATAGCATTGCTCCTGTACAAAACTAATTAATAATATGCCATTAGCAGCTAAACCATTCGGATTAGTTCGTTCACAATTTTATACAATACAGAAATAATAAATACGTACTTAAAATTAAATAACTCAATCTTGAACTAATTACGCTAAAGTGATTATTCTAATTAACACAGTATGAAATTTCCCATAAAAGTTGAACAACGTATGCGTTGTCTAATCTACAAGCGTGCACTCGTATGTTTTGCTTGTAAGGTCACGTTCCTTGACCTGCTTAACTATGTTTTCTCTAGTGTAGGTCAACGGTCATGAACTCTTCGATTATTTAGTACTTTATCTAACATAAATACTAATACGGGATTAATTATAAAAACTATTAATATTAACAAACGGGAAAATGTCGGTAATTAAATATGAAATGCTTAAATAAAATATATACAGGATGTTCTAATTATTAATTAGTAAAAATAATTTAGATTACATATAATTGCAATTGCAATTGAGCAAGTTGTGAGACAAGGATGTGTGACGTCTCCTTGGCTGTTTAATATATTTATGGATAAATGCGTGCCAAGCACATGTGAGGAGTTGAGTGGTATAAATATAGGCAGTGCAGATGTAAAAGTGTTGATGTATGCAGATAATGCATTAATAGTTGCTAAAAGTATGAGCCAAATGCAAAAAATGTTAAATACATTTGTAGAAGTGAGTAGAAAAATGGATTTGAAAATCAAGAGTGACAAAACAAAGGTAATGGTTTGAAAGAGGAAAGATGAAAAGGAAATATGTCAGCTGATGTTGGGTAGTGAGATAATTCAGTAAGTGAACAAGTTTGTTTACCTTGGCAGAATGTTTGCGAATGATAGGCGAGTAAATAGTGAAATTGAAAACAGAGTGTATGCAGGCAGGAATATAATTGGCAGCATATGGTCAGTAACCAAGAGTGAACAGTTAAGTATGGAAGCAAAGAAGGCTGTATACAATAGTGTATTTGTGTCAACTGTTTTATATGGCAGTGAGACTTGGGTATGAAAGAAGAATCATATGAGTGAAATAACCGCCGTAAGTATGAGGTGTCTAAGAGTTGCATGTAGCAAAACGATACGTGACAATGTAAGGAATGAATGGGTAACGGATACGTGCCGGCTGAAGGAGACACTGGCCGAATGAGTAATGAACGATTAACAAAGAGAATATATGAGGCAGGAAAGAATGGGAAACTAGGTAAGGGTAGATGGAGAAAGAGATCGCTTGGAGCTTGCCAGAATCGTTGTATGAATTTAGTGGGAGCAAAAGAAGTGTGTAAGGACAGAAAGGAATGGAGAAAAATACTGAATTGGTGATAGTAGAGATAGAAGGATTGATGGGTAACAGCGGGATGATATGGATTTTGTATAGTGCTTGGAGTTGTGGTGAAGGATGGTAGTAGCGATATAGGTGTGACGGGATTGGTGCGTGGGTGCATGCAGTGGTTGAGAAGGTATAAGCTCGGTATTGGGTTTTTCCTACCTCGCTAAAGGAATGGCGTAATTGGTAGTAGTAGTAGTAGAAATATATTAAGCCTAAAAGGTCGTTAGAGTTAATTTCAAGAAAATTGCAGAAAATGAAAAATTCGAAAAATATTTAAAAATGACAAATAGAGTTGTGCTTTCAGTTAATCTATTTTAAGTAAATTCTTGCATACAAATGACCTCAAATATAAATTTTTATTTAACTAGGAGTTTTAGTTTCATAGAGTGCTTGCGGTTACTCGATTTACTGAAAATTTTCTGAGAACCTGGCTAGATTATGTGAAAGGGAATTAAATGGTTAACAAATGGTAAGTTTAAAAAAGTATTAAAGCCAACTTCGAGAAAATCCAAAAAGTTACAAGAGTAAGTAGGACTTCTGGTTATTCGATTTTAGTCAAATCGCTGCGATTATGTACCCAGATGGAAGGAAATTTACATTTTAGATTTTGTTTATATAAAACGTTTCGTTTGCAAGATATCCTATTCAAAAACACCTAGACACAGGCACAAACTGACTCATTTCTAAAAACATGATTTTTGGACCGATGAGGCCTAAAAATATGAATTTCCATTAAAATTTCAACATTAAAATTTTGGACAACAACTCCTATCGTTACCTATACTTCATATAGGATAAGAGAAACTGAAAAAATGAAACATTGTTCTCGTTATCTGAATAAAGGGCACAAAACAAACTTTAGCAATACAAAGTTAATCGTGAATATAACTATTTACGTTATAGCATAAAATATATATTGACGCCCTAATTCAATTATGTCTAATATTAACCAAATCGCATTGTTCGAATAAATTGTAAAAGTTTAAAAATGCTTATACAAAGTAATTGTGTACTGTTCACAAAGCATCCATTTAAATTCTCTAGGCTACGTGTTTATGGAAATTATTAGCAAAGAGTGCGAAGCACCGGCTGTGAGGAATAGTAGCACGTTTTTGTCAGTCGAGCCTGAGCGCATTGAAGAGATAACTCCAGTTCTTCGAGTATTTTAAATCTGCTGAAGGGCCATATTAGAACCCCAGTGCAGATGAACTTGAAGTTAATTTAATTTTTTTAATCTGAACATGTGTTACCTATAAACATGGATATATTTAAAACTTGTTAAATGATCGAACTTTTTCCAAATTTACCTCAACAGTTGTATAGTTTATGCAAGTTATCATAATACATAAATTATGCTTCGCCTTTGTTGGTAAAGCAGTTCCATTATTGATACTATTATAAATTAGGTTCGAGTAGTCGTGTATTACGTTGTATTGTGTTTTATACACTATACGCTAGTTTCTTAGCAAGCCGTTCGTTTTATTTCTATAATGATGCTCGACTTTGTGTTCAATTTTTCCATTTGAAAATTTATATATTTACAATTAAGCTTAACGTGCTGTGTACGTATTCGTTTGTCTTTTAATGATTGAAATATTTTAAGCAAGGTAGATTTGGAAGTTACTGGTTGCTGTATTAAGAGAGGCGCTACAGGAGAAATTATAAAGCTAATAATTTATAAATAAACTAAAATATAAAATACAAACATAAAATTCAATACTAAAATAAAAATCCTCTATAAAATATCTGTCTGCTTACTAAGGCGTTTAATCCAAGTCTTAGGGTTTTCATTCAGAGATAGTGCAGAAGTGCTCTTTTACCTAGTTTATAATTCTTATTTAATATTCAATTTGCATTACTTAATCCTACAGTGACGAATACGACAAAGAAAATTAATCGGATATGTAAACCTAACGTAATAAATAGAACTAAATCTAAATTAGGTATATAATGCACATCATAAATATACAAGGTGAGGATTTTAAAGCGTTAGGAGGCGATACCTCAAAGAAAGTTGAAAATGTTTTAACAAAATTTTGGCAATTTATTTAGTCTACGGGGGACATATTTTGAATTCTTTTACATATTAACCTCTCTTCCCTATTTTAACAGGTGGTACAATTTTTTTAGAAAAATTGTTTCTCGGTTAAAAACTAGGGACATATGACGTCAAAAGTTGTTAAGTTTCCTTTACAGACTGAAAAATAAGTCATGTGGTTAACACCATTTCAAAGCACTCAAACTAAAAGTAAAAAATAGGTTTCTTCGCAGCTAGGTAATTAATACGATGCTGCATTTATGTCAAAAGTAATAATTAAAATTCCAGTTATAATAAACATGTATGGAACAAAATTAGCGAGAAGCTGCACAGTTATAGCCTATTAGGTTCCCCGAAATTTCAAAATCCCATATGACATTCAAGAGAATAGAAATTCGCGGACATAATATTGGAAATCTTCGTGCTAAGAAAAGGGCTCGAAGAAGAACAAAGACCAACGAGGAGATGGCAGTTGGAATTTTGTGTGCAGTTGTATTAAATCCATATGTTACTTCAAAACAATTTGTTAACGAGTCGGCAATGATTTAAAAATCGGTTTTAAAAATTTTACACATATGCAATTTCCACCCTTATCACTTGAGTCTTCTTCAGGAATTATATGGCCAGAATTTTCGAAATCATGTAACATTTTGCAAATGACTAAGGCAAAAGATTTAGTAATCATCTAGTATGGAAGAGTTGGGAACTGGATCACTGTATCGCATTTTTTCGAAGGCAATGCATAATGATTTTTTAATGAATAATGCCACGATGTTGCACTAGAATGGACAAAAATTAAAGTGCAACGCGGTTCTAAACCGTACGACACCGTGTACAAGGATAAGATTTTACCAATTCCGGAATATGCAGTCGCAGATTGGGAGTGGGTGGTTGAAGATAGCTATCTGCTAACTGCGTTGCGTATTGTAATATTCTGCCTAGTAAATTTAGTGGTGAAAAGTGTGCCAAAAGATAAACAAATACGAGGATCTGGTGCGAGATCTTACTAATTACTGCTTCCCTAAATAAACGCTACGACGGTTTTGTTTTAATGGCAGGTTCCCTAGAAAGTAATAGTAACAACTATCGTAAAATATTTTTCTTGGTTTATACCCAAAATGGTGAAAAGGTATATTTTGTTTGAAACTAAAAACGTTAGATCACAATAAAATATTAAAAGTCCTGAAAGAAAAGGAAAGGATATTTCTTGCATAATATCAAAAGTCATAAACTCAAAATGTACTAAGTAAAAGAATGCGTTTTTTTATTCGGACAACAAGTGTATACATTCAAGGCTTTTAATGAAATTCGTCTAATGCTTATAATTTTCATATTTTTGTACCGCATAGGTATTACAAGAACCTAAGCTGAATTTACATTATAAATGACAAGAAATCTGCTAATCTACGAGAATAGTTAGATGTATAAAGAAAATGAGTTCTCGTAAACATAGATTGTGCACAAGCTAACGTAACATAAGACAATATTATTATACCTTTAAATTGTATCGATCTTCAATTACTTAAAATGATTGTATCGCTTTCATAAAACCTATTTACAAAATTTGACTAATAATAAAAGTGATGTTTAAATATAAATCACGGATTTTTAAATCTAAAATGACAATGAGTTAACTAAATCAGAAATTAAGTCTACAAAAACACATTATCCGACAAACAATTGTCGTTATCTAACTTAAAATTTAACTAAAGCAAATGATTAAGCTACAAGTATACAAAAGTGAATATTTATCAACACATTAGTGACCTATCGTCACTGATGGCTGTTGTACAAGAGCAAAAAATTGCGTTTACTGTTATTGATACTAAAAATAAACTTTATTAATCTGTACGGTGCGTAAGTATTATGAATCGAACTATAAAATATATTTTAACGTTAGAAAAGCATGTTTTAAACTACTACATATTACATTCAAGTCAAAGACAAAGAACATTTTAATAACTGAACAATCTAAATGCTTTACAAAGTACTCGAAGGGTACACGATACTTCAAACACAAAAATTTATTAACTATAATTATCTAACTTAATATCCGTGTTGTTCCAGCTCCGAATAAAAACACTTCTCTACTGAACGATACAAAACTGGTACGAAGCTCACTCAAATTGCATTCATAACAACTAATCGAACGGATCCATCCCAAAGGGTGCCAACCGGGTACAATCTTCTAGGCTATTAGACCAAGTTGAACTCCTGGTAGTCTGAAAAGTTTACATCCAAAAAGCTATCGTCAAGAAAAGTGACCTTCTTGGGTTCACATGCTCCTGGGTGGGAGATTAAAACTCCGCGATTTACCAACTTGACACAAAAAATTAGACCCTTACGAAAACTGTAAAGAAGAAATAAATTGTAATCTAGAATCAATCAGCAGAAGACAAAATAAATCATCACCCGTTGTATTACCGGTTTTCAATAGTAACGCCCATAAAATTTACGCTTTTAAATAAAACAATTTATTTATTCACGTTTCAAGTGAATAAAATCGAATGTATAGAATGTTACCTCGCGTAGCCAACATACTAGCGCGTTGAAGAAGAACTGTACATGTGGCTTTTTAAGGTTGACGACGAAGCATGTGACTTGTCTATCAAATACTTTATCCAAAACCAGTGCCGTGTTATAAAACTATTCTACAATAGAATGAAGTTTGAATTCACACTTGAAATCCGAGGTAACTATTATTTATTTGAAATAATATATGATTTACCTTAAATAATGATATAAAGTTCTAATTTGTACAGACTATAAATACCCTCAGTTACAAAAGTTACAAAAAAAGTGGCGTACTTTAATTTTACCACCTTTTTTAGCGAGTCTTTTTGAATAAAGTTTAGGATTAACGCAAATCGCATTAAGATGGCTGTCGCTTATACTCTGTCATGTTTTTGTGTCGTAAGTATTGAAATTAATTACCTGAAAAAGGCTTTATTTCAACTTCAGCATTCTTTTTCAGTTTTAATCAAATTTCTTGTATACTGGAAATTCATTTTTATTAAGGCTTTTTGCAAAAACTGCTTTTTATTGGTCGCTCGAAGTGAATTAAAGTTAGTTATATCTGAAAATTCATATAACTACCAAAGAGGTGGCAAGAGCCGTGGCCTTAGTGGACGACGGCCGAAGCGTTCGATGTGCTGTTCGGGCTATTGGAAAACCTGAAACATTAGTTTGTAGGGCAGTTCATCGTTATCATGCGACCTAAAGGTACGATAGGCGTTCTGGTTTAGGTCGCCTTAGGGCAACATCTACCAAAGACGATCGATTTTTATTACTCTAAAGTCTACAAAATCGTCACCAAACAGCTCTAGAACTAACTTGAAGGCTAAGAGCTGTTCGTGTTCAGTTTGAATGCAAGAAGACCCAACCGAGTACTACGACTCACAAGGCAGCACAAATAAAATAGAGCAGAGTTTGGTGCAATTCATCAGGAATTGGGAGAAAACGGTTGGAGACATGTCTTCTTCTCCGATGAATCCCGATTTTGTTTGCGATCACCAGATGAACGTTATATAGTATGGAGAAGGCGAGGGGAAAGCTTTACTCCAGCCACTGTCGTTGAACAAGAAAAGCTTTAGGGAGTATCTGTGATGGTTTGGGCTGAAATTTCGTTAGAGACCAAAACGACGCTCTTCATTCTTCGAGAATGGTGTTTCAACGCGAATAGTTACATCAGGGACATTCTTCACGATTATGTTGTTCCTTTTTCACCTTTTATTGAACCAAATTATTTACGCAAGACCACATAAGGCAAGGTGTGTCAGTCGGTACTTTAAACGAGTAGAAATTGAGTGTTTAGAATTACCTACAATGAGTGCGGAAATGAATCCCATTGAATACGCTTGATAGTAATTAGGGAAACGTAAAAAAGACTGTCCTGTAGTCCCAGAGATGCTAACAGTGCTAAGACATGCACTTGTAGAAGAATGGGAAAACATGGACCAAAATGTAATTGCAAATTTAGTTCGAAGTATGCCTCTATAGTTTAGGGCTCTTGTTATTGCTCGTGGCGGCCGTACTCGTTATTAACATGAAAAAAAGGATTTATTTGTGGTAAGTTGTTGCTCTGTGTTATGATGTTTGGTTTTCATTTTGTTGTATTTCTAGTTTTTATTTATTCTTATACGTTATTAAAATCTTTCCTTCGACAAAATTTTTGATTTATTAATTAAATTAGTCAATTAAATGAAAAAATTTAGTTTTCTTGAAATAAAGAAAGAGATAGCACCAATTTAATTAGTGCGCCACTTTTTTTGTAACTAAGTGTATATAACTGTTACAATAATTTACACCAACTTTTCAATTTTGGTTTCAGCAACATGACACACCGCCATATTTTGCGCGAAAATTGCGGGAAACCTTGAATGTCGCATTGCAAGATAATTAGATTGGCCGCAGTGGTCCTGTCTGCAAGATCGCCAGATCTACGGCCTATAACTTTCTTCTTAAGGGGTTTATACACGATATGGCCACCGTATCAACTTCACCAGAATATATAAGTGTGTATTCGACAAACGAGTATGCTGAGCCGTTTGCGCAACTGCTGTCGCAAAAGTATTTTAAAATATTTAAAAGCAAACGGAGGTCATTTTGCACCACTTAAATCAGGACAGCCATTAAATTAAGAATTTTTAAAATTATTAATATACAAAATGTATGATCACTTCAATTTTTTAATAAATTCATAACTATGCAACCCGTAAAAAAAATTAAACAATTTTTGAAGTACGCGGCTAGTTTTCGATGGAGAAGCGATTTTTAGAAAAAAAGTTGTACCCTTTCATTTGACATTTCAAAGTTGCCATTCACCTGCCAAAATGGGGCGAGGTTAACGTCTAAAGGCACTCAAAATATTCCCCCTTGCATCCTAAATACAGTACCAAAATTTTGTTAAAATATTTCAAACTGTCTCTAAGATATCTCTTCGAAATCCCCACCCTATATAACGATAATGTTTTACAAATTATGCTTCAACAGGTTGCTATTTCTACACCTCCTGCCAGTAAGAACACAGAGAAATTATCGCAGATAGTAGGTTCCTGTCACTTCTCAGCGGTTATATAAAAATAAAAGCATTTTGTTAATTAATTTAACACTATACTACAGTTTTATATTTAACATGAACAATTAGGCAATAAACGACAAATGTTACAAGAATTATTTCACTTGTTGGGGATATATTTCTGTTTGCGGTTAGCTTGACGTATAGTAATAACGTTGTCATGAAGTAATAAATTTGACATCTTCTTTAATACAAATTGCCGTTGCATTTCGTATAATTTATAAAAATCTTCAGTTTTCTAACAAATTATGTGTTAATTTTAGATTACGTAAAACTGTCAACTTTCGTTTTTAATGTTAAAGTGTTCATATTTTATTTTTTCAACAGCAAACCTTGTTTATTTTCAAATTATGCTATTCATACGATAAACCAGAATTTGCCTATTTTAATATTTTACTAAAGCTACATTATTGAGCGTAACTGTATAATGTATTTAAATTAACCTACATAAAGGATATAACCGAGGATATTTTTAAGAATGCCGCATTTATTCCAGCAATACTTCAATATTTTCCTTTTAAAAAAATCACAAATTGCAGAGCATTAAACTAGATTTATTATTAATTACTGATATAAAACAAAATAGCGATCTAACAGAAAATCTCTCCATTTACTTATTATTTAAAGCCAATTCTAGTTAGAAAAGTTTTTCGTTGCTTTTATGGTAGATGTATAACTTCTAAGTTAGATCAAAACGCATTTCGTTATTGCAAATTCTTGCAAAACGCGAACGCTTATTCTTATATAACAATCTGAAGACTACAACTAAGTCCTGGGTTTAATAAAAAGCAAAGGACGGTACAGTTGACACCATGCTTGACTTATGAAAAGAAATACGCAAATTATGAACCTTTTTGTTTGATTAGTTTCGTTTATATAAATATAAGAAAAATGGCAACTCGAGTGGCATATACCAATATTGTTAAAGTTTTTCAATAATTTAAGTTAAAACGTGTAATTTGATGTTATTTTATAATCACTTTGCAATTTCTCCGTAAAAAGGTTTCGAATTAAAGGTTACATTTACAAAACCCTTGAATGCAATTATCTATTGAAATTATTTAGATTAGCCTTAAGTAATTGTTTAAATAAATTAGAATAGTAATTAGTTTTCCAACAAAATTTGTATTTATTCTAGCGAACATTTTCTTTTACAACTACCAAGTTAAAACATCCTTAGGGTAATTGATTAGTAATGTTAATTTCAAATGAATCAAGTTGTAACAAAGTAAAGTTAGTGTTAAGTTTTAATTTGAATATTAATTTTCCTTAAATGCACGTTAATTTCGAATTTCCATTACAAATTTAAAAATTTTCGACTAACGTATATATTAGGTTTACATTTTTAGTGTAAACATTTTTGTTAATAAAATGATAAGGATGGGGTAAATTAAAATAGTATTGCAATGTACAGTTGCAAATTTGTAGTGGCGAGACTTTTGAATAAAAGCTATACTGCTCTAATTGTTTACATGATAGTTTTGAAGACTATAACGTTTTCGTTACGTTTTCTATTACAAAATGTAGAAATTTAAAGGAACAATTCATATTTAATTATTTCAGTGGTTATTTATGTATTTCAAAATTAATCTAACATTTTTATCACTTTTTCAAATTATTACTCTAAGGTTACGGAACGTCTGCATTGTGTTTTCAATTTATATTCGAGGTTGTTGACACATGCTTTAATATTCCATTTGTCTTCTATTTCAAATTCTACATAACATATTCACTAATTGGTAATCCTTAATTAAATACTAATTCTTCATATTTAATTTAATATTGATGGTTTAATACAGGTAAATTCGATTAAATCCTTATTCCGAAGTTTGAATTTCGTGCAGTTTCGGAAAACCGAGTATGCTTTCGGACTTATGCGTAATGATACTTTATTTCGTCCTTCTTAGCCAGGTTTCCCAAATAAGATGCATGTTTAAAATTATCATACGTTATATTTCATTATTTTTTCGTTTAAATTCTTCAAAATTTTTAGTAGGTACTTGATATACAGTAAATCAAGAATTTTTATTAATTAGTTTCAGATGTATTTTATTATCAAGCTAATCTGACTTTCTACTAATTTTTACGATGATGTAAGGAAGCTAAATGGGTGAATAAGGGGTAGATAGTCCAAGCATTCCATTTTGAGTCGCCTACAATTTACTAGGGTTAATTATGGAAATTTCTATGACTTGAGATTATAAATCAGTTTAAATAAAACATTTGTAAAACTAATTAAGGGAAATTTTAGATTTTGCAAAATTGCAATTACAGAAAATTTAGATTTATGGCAGGTGATTACTCAAAATGGATGTGGGGGTCCCGCTTTTTATAACGACTTTTTAATTTTTAATTTTGAGTTAAAATTTTTGGGTTCGTTTTTCAAAATTAGGGATATCAAATATTTCGGATAAAACCAGGAATTCAGCTTCCAAATTAAATAAATGATCTTCATTAAATTTTGTTATTGAGTTTTCAATTAAATATTATAGATTTTACATTTCAATTATTATAGTATAAATTTTAATCAAGCAACAATTAAGAATCACATAGTTTATCAGTAATTAATTTTTGTCATAACTTTTACATATTAGAACGATTACTGCTTTCCTTTTCTATTTTTATAGGTTTTTTCGAACAAACATTGCTGTTTTCCAGAAGTCAGTTTCAGCAGTTAAACTAAAATCAAGGCAATATTCCGTTATTTTGGGAGTGGACCAAGTTGTCACAACAAACGAGCCAGTTTTGAACTATACTTAATAATTGCTTGACTATTTTCTAAATTATTATTGTTATTTAAAAGAGATTGTTCATAAAACTACGTATAAGTAATATAAATTGTAAACTTTTTAATTTTGATCAATTTTGTGATTTATGTGAATATTTATACATTATGTTATTATTTTTATGCGAGATTTTTGTTTCTTGCGCAAGGGAACTACAATTGCGAAGTAAGTCTTATCTATCAAATTTCACCTTTTTATCATATTTAAGATCTGACAAATTAATAATAATTTTTCTGGCGCCCTCTATCGAAAGTTTGCTAAGCAAGTATTCCTAGAATCTACATCTTGATATAAGAGACAGCTTATTTAATTAAAGTTTTTTAACTATCTTCTTATTATAACCTACTTTAATTTTGAGAATCTTACATTGGCCCCCAATATGTACAACATTATACCAATATATACGGGGTTTGACATTTTGAAAGTTCGGTGGCAAAATCTTGAATTATAATGAAAGAACCCATTTTGTACATCAGTTTCTGTATTTGCCATATTTTGTGAATTACTAGGTACCTTTGGGTGAATATAGGAACCGTGGAAGTGTTATTATTTATGGGTATATAATTATTAAAGTGAAAGTTTTGTATATTATGTTATATTCGTTAATGAAGTGTATTCCTGCGTATTTGTTAACTCCCCAGTAGTCGCTGTAATCAGAGAAACAACAATGGTGGCAAGGCGTGTAACACTGAAGTATAAAAAATTAACCAATCGGTATAATTTCTTAATGTTGCGAACACTTTCACTTGCATATTGTTGATTTGTAAATAATTTATGCAAATATCAAAAATAAATTATTGCAGAAATGTTCTATTAAAATTCCTTAAACTGGTAAAATAAAAATGAACTAAATATAGAAAGCGAGTAACATCAATACAAACTGTAATCGTTATCAATCTAACAGTAATAGTAATGTCAATTCAATTCTTCATTTTTGTAATTTTCGCAAATGTCATGAATACATTCCAAGCACAGAGATATTTTGCATTTTACACAAGAGAAACGAGTAATTCGGTTCTTCTTTGAGCTGCAGTACGAACAACGGCATTTTGTTGCATTTACATCTAGTTGCAGCTTAATGAACTATCTAAACAACAAATCTCATGAATACGGATTTTTATATTAAATGGCAAACTCTTAGTCGTTATCCGAATACTCAAATAAGGTTTAATGGGCTGACGGGAGAGTTCAAAGAAAATCTCCTCTTTTTACTTTATATTAAAGTTATTTGCAAAATGGTTCTCTAATGAAATAATACCTGTGACATTTAAAATGCTATTATAAAATATAACAGTGGGGCAATTTTATGCAACTCTAGCGCAGTTATAGTTGGAACAGAGCTGATTTACCATATATATTCCACCTTTGGTGGCGTTATATCCTGTTAACGTCAGTTTTGCCAATTGAATTATCATGGTGCATTGACTGTACCAACAAGACATTTTTGTTCTTTCTAGCAATGTATGACACAAGGGTACATAATTTCCTAAAGCCAAACATACTTGATTTATATGGATGGTTGGCATTTATAAACTTAACGGGCAGCCATTTTTTTATTATAATTCGGAATACTGTTAGATTCTCTTTAAACAATTTTTCTACTAATTCAATGCTTGTAAACCAGTTATCTACCATCAAATTTCGACTTGTACCATAAATAAGTTCAAACAGTCTTTCTACAACTGTACCAGAGCTAGTGCTCACATGAAAGGGTCCCAAAAGTTGTAGTCTGACATAGACTTCTATATTAGTTGTATAAAACATCTTTTGATCTGCCAATGCAAACATTTCTGTGCCGTATTTGTTTGGTTTCGACGGAGACTGCAACTTCCTCTAAACCCTGGCAGCATTTCATCTACAGTGATGTATTCTGAGAGACTGTATCCATTTTCACTGTAAGCATTAAACATTGCAGATGTGAGAGTTTATCATATTTCACTGGTTTTTTGCGACTCGGTTTGTCATCCATCCGAATGCATCTCAGCAGAAATCTGAAGCGCAATAATGGCGTAACGAGTCGGAAAGTTTCGACGGCTAATTCGTCAGTTTTCCAAAAATCATTTGTATTCAGGTGATTGGTTTTCAGCGAGCCAGCATATTATAGCAATTCGATTAATTCTTGAATTTCTACGAAATCACTAGACTTGCATCACGATCACGTCCAAAGTTGTCCCTTACTCAATCCATGTATTTACTTGTATTACATACAATCATTTCCAACATTTCATTGTTCATAACCATGTCTGAATGTTAAGTTGCTATATAAAGTAGTTTTCTGTACACAATGTAACGGGATGTCCTTGCTTAGTCATTTATATTAATTTATTGCTGTACAATGAAGTTAACTACAGATAGACCAATTTTGCTCAAATATAAACTGCCAGTTTTGGTTCAAGGAGGTCACTCCAGTGGAGAATTAGTGGGGACGTTTAGATTAACCACACAACTATTAGGACTGCGTAGGCCATTTCTAAAAATACAATAGTACTTACTACAAAGGAAAAGGACAGGATCAATCTAGAGTAAAAGGTACGCAAAATTACCGTTTTCTGACAGTTAGTAAACTTAAAAGGCGAACCTCAACAAGTATGGAACTTGTAATATTTCATAGCGTATAACTACTTAAAATTTTCAGGATTCGGACTGAATAATATAGAGAGGTAACTAAGATTTCCATTGATCGATCGAAGGCATACAGCTACGGGCAACTAAGCTGAGAATCTTCCAAGAACGTGTGAAGGGAGTTCTAGAGAACTTTAAGCTAGGTTTAAAAGGATATCAAAGATTTGCTGTAGCATACATCTCAATCAGGTAGCATTCTGGGATGGCGTCCTAATATTTTCAGATCTTATTAATAAAAAAATATAAAAGTACTTGTATTGTTCACAATTTTGTTCAATTTTTAATCTATTATCAGAAGCACTTTTCGAGTAGTAAATTCAAAATTGAATAAGATTTGGCAATATAAGCGACTTTATAATTTCTTATTATTCACAATATTCAGTCACCTTCCCAATACGTCATCAATAAATAGAAGTAGTCATTAGTTGCACAGCTTGTGCCCTGTTAATAACTGTATATAGATAAGAGTTAAAACTGCCGAGTTACGCCAAGAAAGGCATGTAGTACAGTTTGTTGTCCTTTTTGCACCGCGAGCCTGTTTATGAATGATAATATTCGATAGCAAATATTTACAACTATCAATGGCTACCTTAGGGAAGTATATGCAGTGAGTCCCGGATGAACTTTACAAGAGGAAAAGCTTGATCATTATTGATTTTAGAGCAAAATTTCGTATTTTATTAAAAAAAATTCTGATTTTAAAATCCTTACATTTGCAGTTGGTTTAATATATCTGAATACAAAAAGAATTTAGCAAAGAAATTCACAAAATCTTACATTTCACCTGTCGTATTATCTTGGATTGTTTGAATTTATTAGTTTAGGGATTTCTTGTTCTATTTAATTTAATTAAAAGTATTTGGCATCATTCAAGATTTCGGTTTTTTGCAATGATCCTTTTTCTTCCAATTATTAACTATTCTCTATTTTGTCAGCGTTTAACTATATTTAAATTTTACGATATATAATAGTCCCTATGGTGACTTTGTAAAAAGTCGATTTATCGCAGAATCCCCGCAGTTTTTAGTTTTCGGACGACAGCAAGTATTACAGGATCCCCACAGTTTTCAAGAGATAGAGTAGGTACCCTATGGGGATCTTCTAACAAGTTAACTATCGCAGAATCCCCACATTTTTCAGATGACAGCAAGTGTTGCAGAATTCACACAGTTTTCAGCCGTCTGCTTTTAAGTTTTAACTGTAACAGAAACCCTACAGTTTTCATGCTATTTTTTTTAAGTTTTAAATGTAATAGAATTCCCATGGCTTTCAGCAGCTTGTTTTTTAAGTTTTAAATTTTACATATTCCCCACAGCTTTTACACGGATAGAAACCTATGTATAAATAGCTCCGTGTACTTTTTGGCGACTGTAAGTTTAGGGTGGTTAAGTTAACGGCTTTTCGGCATAAAAATGTTCTGGTTTATTTGAGATAATGGATTTTATATAAAAAAGTGGTGGGAACTTGGAGGTGGCGGGTTTCCGCAACGTAAATTAATGGCTAGTTAAAATGTAATTCTTTTAAATGTTACAGAATTCCCATAGTTTTTAGACAGATATAAACCTGTGCATAAAAAACGCCTTATACCTTTTGGCGGTTGTAAATTGTTAGGATGGCTAAGTTAATGGATTTCGGCATAAAAAACGGTGCGTCTTATTTAAGATGATGATTTTTATGTAAAAGGACGGTGGTAACTTGGGGTCGTACGTTTCTCGCGACATAAATAAACGGCTAGTTAAAATTTATGATGCGGCATGATTTTGAAGTGTAAACATAAAACATTGATATTTGAAATGTTCGCAGTCAGTTTATAAATGTACAAAACAAATAGATATTTTAAAATGATGAATTGCGAGTTGTAGAAAACTTTGGATGTAAAGTGGACTGCGTGGTGTTGCTTCATTAAAGAATTAGATCACGAGCAGATTTGTTGTTGGCGAATCAATGTTAAAGTAAAAAGCGATGTTATAAGGATCATAAATTTAAGAATTGTAAATTTGAATAAAATTTCAAAGCTTTATGGATTTGGAATCTGGTGGTAAACGAAAGCAAAGCTTTTCGATGTCTTCTATAGAAGAAGAAAAAGGTGTCGACTATTGTGGTTGATACGTGGACGTTAAAATTAGAAATTCGGCCCAAAAATAAAATAAAACGCAAGAGGTGGGTACTTCAAAAGAATATCCGCGGCTAACGACTGACTCACTGGGGAAACGAAGCACATTTACTTGTTAGGACGCAAAAGATAGAAACATATCCGGAAATCACCGTTCGCCCATTCAACCCACCGATAACGAGATGAACCAGTTTGATATAATTAACCGCACACTGATGGAAATTCACACCAGTGCTGCTATAAAACGGCTAATTAATT
This sequence comes from Phrixothrix hirtus, assembly GCA_024586415.1. NCBI lineage: Eukaryota > Metazoa > Arthropoda > Insecta > Coleoptera > Phengodidae > Phrixothrix > Phrixothrix hirtus. The sequence goes on along the minus strand of JAHWXV010494639.1, from coordinate 14,281 downwards.
CAAATCATTATGTTTAAACGGTGGCGAGCGAGATGGTTGCGTTATTATGCATCAAATATATATCTAATTTGGACTTTACGTGTTTTATGACTTAGAGCGGGTAGTGTGTTTTAGTTGCATAGCCTGTAGATGCAAATCGATTATTGCAATTTCGAGAAATGAGTTGCGGTTACTGCATAGTCATGAAACGTACATAGACACTGTGTTAAACAAACAGATTACTGCAATGGGAAATCTTAAGTACAAAGATGTTTCTATTCAGGGCTACACGATTAACTTGGACGATAATACGCTTTTATTTGTAGTAGTGATCGGAATAAAAATCACTAAAGTGCATGTTGGAGACAAAGCTAGCCTTTACAGAATGCCAAGAATTGTTTTGTTACGATTTAAAATCTTCAGTTGTCAATTTTGACTGTTGTTGTACGAGGGTAGCATCGACAATTTCTGCAAACTAATATTTCTAGTAAATCAAAAGAATCAAACGTGCCATGAAGCAAATGTTTATTGTTTTCTATTTTGACAGTTACAATTCAGTTTTGATAACTGCAACAGTTATTTTGCAAGCTAATTTCAAAGCGAGTGGTTTGCAGCAAAAATGAATTTAACGAGAGAAAATTTTAGAGGCAGGACTTACTATAATTTTAAAAGTTCTTTAACTCCAAAACAAAGCGTTTTAAGACTTTTGACTGCATTTGGTGATGAACCTCCGTCTCTGAGGAGTGCTTACAACTGGTATAACGAATTTAAATTTGAAAAAGGTTCACTTAGTGACGATTTTCGCGAAGGAAGGCGAGTCTCACCCATTACTGTAACAAATATAAACGTCGTATGAAGAATGATTCAAGACGACAATCGAGTCACATATAGGATTATTGGGAGCAGCTTGGATATTGGAATAACTGCAACAAACAAGATTTTGCATAATTACTTGGGCGTGAGGGAAGTCTGTTGTCAGTGGATACAACATAATTTAACACAGTAACAAAAACAAAACCGTGTGGAGTGGTGTAAAAAACGCTTAATAAATATGATGGAGGTAGGTCGAAAGTCGTTTACAACATCATTACTGGTGGTGAAAGTTGGATATATGCATTTGAACCGGAATCAAAACGGCAGTCGGCTCAATGGGTGTTTCCAACCGAACCTAATCCGGTCAAAGTGAAGATATCTTGAAGCGTTTCAAAGAAAATGGTAGCCAGTTTCTTCGCAAAACCGGAGACTATCGCAACAGTCGTGCTTGAAAATAAACGTATGGTCACCGCAGAATGGTACACGACAGTATGTCTGCCAGATGTTATTCAAAAGGCTCGTGTACGTCGTCCTAGATCGGAGATTGCCCTTTATCATGACAATGCTTCAAGTCACACTGCACGTCAAACAAACGAATTTTTGAAAGCCTCCGCAGTAAAATTACTAGATTATCCGCCACATAGTCCAGGCCTGGCACCTTCAGATTTCCTTTTATTTCCCAGACTAAAGAATAAAATTCGTGGTGTACGATTTACAAGCCCAGAAAGTGCAGTGAAGAGCTTCAAAAAGCCTTATATCTGAAGTGACTCAAGAAAAGTGGAATGTATGTGATGATAACTGGTTTTATTGAATGTCCAAATACATTGAGTTTAAGGGCGAATATTTTAAAAAACAATAATAAAATTAATTTTTGATTACAATATTTTGTTTTATTAGTTTGCAGAAATAGTCGGTGCTACCCTCGTGTATATTGATTTTTCACTCGCCCCGTACATATCTCCCAGTAACGTGCTATCGATCGGCGCAGACAGAACGATCTACGGGTGTGGTTGCTGAAGCCGTTAAACCTTCGCACGTGCTTTGACGCCATTCTTCTCCGTCTTTCAATTTTAAAAGGCATTAACACGACCTTCATAAACAGCCAACATTTTTGTGCTTCATAATGTCACCTTAAGGTAACCTCTATTGTTTTAAATTTCATTATGTTCTGACCCCTGTAGGAAGTTTCGAGATTTTGAACGTCGTGGCGTTGATGCCTTTCACTACATTTGCTCCTAAAGGAGTACCCACTTGAATTAGTTAGTATTCTAGGTGATTAATTCTTATATTCGTTGAACCTAGCTAATTGGCAGTATTACTATTTTAAATTGGCCTTGACCCCCCAACGTTTTTAATAGCTTTGAGAATGGCATACTCACTAAATAAACTACAATTTTAAGAATTAAATATCCAATCCTAAGTTCCATATTAAATATTATATGTCAATTACTGGACTCACCTATGCATATCCATAAAGAATTTCCTAGAAGTCAAATAAACACAATTATGTGAAGGCAACCTACGACCAAAAGCGCTTGGTAGTATGCAAGTACTTTATATTCTAGAGGCTGTTAAAAACATCGAGATAAGTATTAGCATTAGTCTGAAAATTGACAATTTGTATAAAACTAATTTGTACCCTATATTTGCTTTTGCTGGTATGAATTCAAACCTTTTTGATAGTTAATTGTGTATGTTTATGGAGCAGTAGATGTTAGGGTACTCACTGATTGTTGCTATCAGGTACAATAGTTCGAATTAAAGTCGCTAGCAAGATACGAACTTAAAGTCCTGCGGAGAGGGCAATTGCTTCCATACATTCAAAGACAGTAAATAAAACCTCTTGTTTCGCGTAACTGGACTGAAGGTGTCGCTTATAATGCCGGAGCAAGCGAAATATCACCACCTGTTAATAATTTAAGGGCTTTGTAGGGCAATTTTTTGCAATTTATCTGTGAATTGATCGAATACAGTAATCCTGTGCTGCAATATGCAACGTTGCTAGAATTTATCAGCTTCCAAGTGGACTACTACTTTTAAATTTTTAATGAAGATATTCGTAACGATCTAAAAATTAGATTTTAGAATGTAAAAATGTATAATAGTAAAATAAAGTATTTTAGAATGTAAAAAATGGAAAAATAAAATGATTGATAATTTATTAGTAGGTAGAAACCTTAAAATAAAGATTTTTAGCATGTATCCATGGTAATGTTATGTTTATGTACGTATGTATGTCTTATGTAAAATTGAAAGGATAAACTTTTAAACTTACATCTTGCATCTTCAATCTTTAAAGGTGAAAGATTATAAATTAGTGTTTAATGATTAATGTTTTAAACTTTCGGTGGGCGCGTTTCGCAGGGCACACGCTAGTCCTTCAACGTGTTACAACTGGTCCGCTCCAGCCATATTGACATCACGTACACGTGCATATAAAATAAAATTAGTCATGGTGTTTTTACCCGAACACAAAGAAAGAGTTAATGTGAAGGTTCTTCTCTTGAAGGAGACTCAAAATAAGATTTGTAAGATAATTGCTCGGAATTTCGCGCTTAGAGAAGCGAGAAATTGCTACTGTTGGCGAAAGATGGCTGTAGACGGAATGCGACTACGCAATAGAATAACACGCATTGCAGGTGCAATATCCCGCGTGTTAGAGAAAACATTTTGAGGGCGAGTTACGATAAGCGTTTTGTTTAAAACTCCCAATTGTATCCTTGTTTAAGTACGTGTAGATGTCTGGTTTGAAATATTGTAAATAACGCAATCAATTATAATCGAAGTCATATTGATTTGCAACGCGACACGGAGAAGACTGCTAAAGTGTAGAAAAATTATAAGCGGTTGCAGTGTAGTCAACCATTTAATTAACATGTTGCCTGTTGGATTATATTTTCCCGGATATAATTATTGCGGTCTGAGTACGAAGCTTGAAGCTAGATCAAAGAGGCAAGACCCAGGTGTAAATTTATTCGATAAGGCATGTAAGGATCACGACATTGCATATAGAGATAGCGATTTAAACGATCGGCACTGGAGGGACTTGGTGCTACAAGAGAAGGATTGGAATAAAGTAAAATCTAAAGACGCTTATTTAGGTAAAAGCATAGCTGCAATATTCGTAGCTGGAGCTATGAAGATGAAATATAAACTAGGTATATGCGTGAGAAGTTGTAGCCGATAACGCCGTAGACGGGGCGAACGTATTAAACGCGCAGCTCAGAAACGCAGCAGTGCAACTTTAACCTCTACTAGAAAAACAAAGCCTCGCGGACGAATGGTTAAAGTTAAACCTATGTCACGTTCTTAGAGAACGCTCTGTATGTGCTGTCTTATTTCTACACAATCACAAAGTTTTATATTTCTTTACTTAACTGCAATATGTATATACCATTTTTTTAAATTACATTCTAAATTATTTAACTTCTTTACAAGAAAAGGATACGCGACTGCAAAGTAAAATGTTACAAAATAGCGTATTTGTTTGCACGAACTTTTTTGAAGGTCTCACCAAACAAGAACTCGCTTCAAGTCCTTATCTTTAGACCGCACATTCGTATGAATGAAGCATATTTTATTCCTACATTGAACGAATACGAGTTAGCAACCATTCTAGGTATTCTATTCTTTACTTTAATTTCTCGCCTTGACAGGGCAAGTTAATTAAAATACACATATGAATACCTCCAATTTCTTCTATTTCTTTAATTAGCAGGCAGATACGAGTCACATAATGCTTATCCGCATTTTTCTTAATATTATTTATACGAGTACTCCTAAACCTTGCTCAAGTCCTAACATTATATTTTGGCATACTATATAGGCAATGGTCCGACTCCAGGTCCACATAGAGGTCGTCATCGTATCCAGCGTGTTGACAAGTACTCATTACTCTTCGAGTTTGGCCATGAGTAACCTCCATACAGTCAATTACGCGCTGGATATGATGGACTGTTTACGTAACAATTCTACAGCATTATTACTTATATTATTACTACTGTTAACACCGTGGCCGATAATGGGGTTTATTTTATTTTATTTCTTGCTTATATTGCCCGCATGCAATCTAATTGATTGTCTAAGCGTTTGAAATAGTATTGTATATTGTTGAAAATTACCTAGAATATTTTCTAAATGAAGCCTCTGGCCAACCGAGATGTTTTATTTAACACATATCTCACTCGACATCACATTCTTAAATCTGCATCTAGTTAAACGGCTTTTAGTCATAAAAATACATCGCTTAATAATTTTTATAAGTTTATATATTTCAAATTCCAATTTAGTGCATCTTTTTACTCTAAAAGAATGTAAAATGTTATCAAATTTTTGTTTTATAATTCTATAAATACGCTTAACAGATAATAACGTAGATTTAACAATGTCACTGAGATCCGCATTTAAATTAAACTGATTTTTCATGTAACTTGATTTTTATGGCTAAATTAATTCATCAAACCTAAATTTAAAATGAGATGATGATAAAAAATATCTCGTGTGATGTAAAAATTTTTTATTTTAAAATCATTTCAATGTTAACCTTTTATCGTTAAATTATAGACAATATATACATAACCTTTTATTGGCTTAATTTAAAATGGTTTGCATTAGTTGTTGTTTTCCGGTAAGATTCTCGATTATCCAAATCCTCCCTCCTTTCTATTGTAGCAAGTAAACAAAATGTCCACAAACACGGACTCACGCACACATACACACGCGGCGACGTTTATTCATAACACTTATTAAAAACAACTTGATTGAATATTTGTAGGACTACTCGCATACTTCATCTCGGTTTGTTCTCCCAAAATTAATTAATTTCAATAGGAATTGTTTCTCCGTAATAAATTTAACTCCGTTAAAGTGAATAAACGATACTTACAAATTTTGGCCTTCAATTTTTGATATCTCGGCTTGCACCTCATATAAAATTTGGTCAATTATTTTCCCGCTAAATCCATCATTTAAAAACACAATTTTATTCTTCAGTTCGACTAGTATCTTACGCCTATTGACAATACACTTCTATTTCCGTAAAATTTATCCTTCGCTGTAATCTGTAAATGAGACATGTTTAGCAACGGTTTATTACATATTCGCTCGTTTAACTTACAAAGAATAGACTGATTCATTTTTCCTGTAGTTGATGGTTTCAATTAACTCTGAGGTTTTTCTTCAGAATTTAATTTAAAGCACAACCTTTCAGATAATACTCAATCAGCAACAACTTTATGGTAAACACTTCATACCAAAACGTAAAAATGGTTAAAGGCAACTGTAAGTAGTTGATTCCATTTATTTGAATGCTGTGTCTAACTATATGACTATTTATAGCTAGTTCAATCACGTGATTTCACCTCGATTCGAAGATAAAAATAAGCCTCCATCCATATACATTTTTTAATTACGTTAACGTAGATTGATATGTAAACATAAAGCAAGGTGATCACTAAAACTTAAGATATATTGATACCAATGAAGATAATCACCTAGCACTTACATTATTAGCCATCAGTTTAACAAATTTTCAAAAAACTTAAACATGAATGTATTTTTTAAACCATTGCATATTTAATACCACATTTAATAACCCCATGTGAATGTAGAAATTCTTCAGTGCCCATGTATTTTGTAGACATAAACATCCTAAAGTTAGGGTTGCGTTTACGCAGTCAACAAAATAGATTTCTGATCCCTTTCTTAAATCGCTTCAAGTTTAAAAGTCGTTCAATTTACATATATAACCCTATTAATTAATGAATTAATTATATTGTATATTCACGTTCCGTCTTAGTGTTTTTGATTAAAATTAAATGTAACCATTTTAAATAGCTATTTTGTGTCTAAGAATACAAGGTTCGTAAGTACATCGTTAGCAATCACCTTAATAATGGTTTAGAAAACCTAAAAATGACTATATATTTTTGAACCAGTGCATATTTAATACCACGTTTAATAACCTGTGCGACTGTTGAAGTCCTTTAGCTTTAGTGAACACGTATTTTTTGTAAACGTAAGCAGTGTAAATTCGTTTAGGGTTATGTGTTTATGCTATCATTGAAAAATATATTTCTGATCCCTTTTTTAAATCGCTTCAAGTTCAAAAATCGTTTAGAATACGAGTTGTTTTTTTTAGTAAGTACCGTTTTAAAATAAAAAAACAAGTAAACTTTTCTTAACAATTTTATTTCTCCATGAAAGCCTGTATCTCAATCTACTTTTATACATTCCACTAATATTCAGGCATTTATCGTATCGTACAATCAACTTGTGAATCCCATCCTCATAGAAGTCTGCCGCCAACTTCATAGAGTACACTTCTGAAAACTTGAACAAACTCATCAGATAACGACGAAATTGTAAAGCTTCTATTTTTTTTCATTTTTTCGTCGACTTTCTGAACCAAATCTCCAGTAATGACAGAAGGTCATCCACTTTGTTCTACATCGTGAACATTCGTGCGGCCATCTTTAAAAGATCTAACCTATTTCCGTACCTTTCCTTCACTCATAATGTTGTCTTCATACACTTCACTGATTTGATAATGCATGTCGGCCGATTTAATATCTTTAACACTAAGAAAATGAATCACAGCACATACTTCACAGTTGGAAGGATTGTTGACCACCGAAGGCATTTTAAATAGTAACAAAAAAACGTAAACACGGTTGAATGTTTCGGCAATGATGTCTGTGGCTTGTCAACAGATATAGGTACACAGCCCGTAAGCGTAGAAAGCCGCCGCAGCGCTCACCGTGGCGGAATTTGAAAATGGTACTTAAAGAACACGCATCATACATATCTAACTGTTCTAATTAATTAGCTATATTGCACATTCACGCTCCGTCTTAGTGTTTTCGATTGAAATTAAATGTAATCATTTTAAATAGCAATTTTTGTATAAGAATACAAGTTTCGTAATTACATCGTTAGCAAAATCTTAATAATGTTTTAAAAAACTAGGTAAATGCTAAAAACAACAGCTATATAGGTATTACATTTCCGAAACTAACCGCGATCATTTCAGACATCTATTTGTTTACATGTACGATTTATATATCAATCCTCATCGAATAATAAATGTTTATTACAATTAAAGCTTAAAATACCTTCGCGTTTATAAATAAGAACTTGTAAATGGCCTTATGCAATTATAAAACTGACGACGGGCATATCTATTTGTTTTACGATTACGGAGACGATGATTCATATCAAATCCACGCAGGAGAGGCAAGTCCACCTTGAGTCATAAAGGTTAGAACTTCAGTTATTCAACATAAAGCAACTGACTAATCGAAAGATCGTCGCAAGAAATGGCGCCCAACGACAACCTTTCGGTTAATTAGTTGCTTCATGTTAAAAAACTCAAGTTCTAACCATTATGACTTAAGGCCGGCATAAGATATGTTTGCGTTGAACTAATTTCTAGTCCAAGCTAGCTTATTTTCAGTAGGAGGTTTATGAGCGAATTCGAACGTGCTCGTTATTAATAAGAAGGCAAATATTCAATGGTGTTGTATAGCCACTTTCGAGTATAGCTATATATACTACTAATTCTGTATCTTTTACTGCTGCCTGTATAACTAAGCAAATTCTAGGTTAGTTTTTCGACTCAAATAAACAAACATGCATTTTTATATATATATTTACAATTATTTGCGATACTTTGACGTGCAAACCCCAGTGTGTTGTTGTGTGTATTTCAATCGTGAAATGAAGTAGGTTGTTAATTTAATATCGTAGCCCAGAAAGAGGAATTGAAAAACGTTCAAAGACCTTTTCGTACTACTTGCCAAGGCACAATTATGTATGCGTGTTTAAAATGAAAAGCGTTCAACAGAAAACACACATTAACTTTGCCAATTGTTCAGGTTATAACTAATGGCGATTAAAAAATGTTTATGTCCCATTGTTTATAGCAAAATTCGGATAGAGGGGGGGGGCAAAGCGCTGTTGTAATCTGGAGGATCACACTAGGTCTAGAAGATTCTGCAGAGATATGGCTCAGAAAAATGTTCGTAAGCTTACTCTTTGGTAGTACTTCTTAATGAGGCATGACAAAATGTTTATGGATCGGAAGGAATATTATAAAGGTAAGGCTTTTATGAGAACTAAAATTGTTCTAAATTTTTCTGCTTATAATTGCAGCACATATACTAATTTCATGATAAGGGATATAAATATTTGATTTGAAAATGTGAATGTGTATGCCATCTATGTGTGGGGTTGTGTTCTCAGATATGGTTTGTTTACAATCTTAATTAAATACTACAGTTTTTTTTTTAACATTAACAAATAATTTTTTTCTTAAATACTAGATGGCCTTATGGTATTAACTATTAATTAAATATTTTCACTCTTAACATTATATGGTCTTTAATTGCATATCTTTTAAAAATTTATTAATTCATTTATTATTAAAAAGGTTTTTATCTTTCATATTTATTAATCAATTTTACTTATTCTATAAATTAATTTCTTATATAAATGACGTGTTATCAATTCTTATCTTTCTAATTATTTACATGTATCAACAATTTATATACATAAATTTAGAATATGATCGTTCAAATAATAATAATTGGGAACACGTGACAGTATCGATTAAAACTTGAAATTAAAACTTAAAATTCCAAACACCCTTAACATATTCGAATTCTTCTACAACTGACCACCTTACAATTTCAAATATATTTGTTTTGTACATTACTAACCTGACCACAGACATTTCAAGTAACTATTTGTTTTATGTTTATATTCCAAAACAACACCGCATCATGAATTTTAACTAGTCATTCATTTAGGTAGCGGCAATCGCGGTGCCCCCAAATTCCTGCCGATTTTTTACATAAAAGCCATCATCTTAAATAAAACGGAACATTTTGTATGCCAAAAACCGTTGAATTGACCACTCTAAACTTTCAACCCCCAAAAAGTACGCAGAATTTTTTATACATAGGTTTCTATCCGTTTAAAAGTTATGTGGATTCTGTAACATTTAAAAGCATCGTCTTAAATCTACGGGAATTGTATAACACAAAAGCATCACCCGAAAGTGACGATGCGTTTATTTAAGATTTAAAACTTAAAAAACGAAAGGCTAAAACCTATAGGGATTCTGTAACATGTAAAACTTAAAAACGGATGGCTGAATGAAAACTGTGTTGATTCTGTAACACTTGCTATTGTCTGAAAACTGTTGGGATTCTATGACAGTTAACTTGTTACAAAGTCCCCATAGAATACGTAACTAAAATTAGCATTTAAAAATTTCGATGGCAAGCCTTGAGGGATTTCGTGGTAATTGCTCATCAAAGAGTTGCAGAATTCGATTCAGCGCTAACTTCACCAAGATAAGATCCAACATATTATATTTACTACGCGTTAGTGATAAATGTTGGTTTTATAGCATATTTTTATATGAATCAAAACTGAGTATTCATGTTGGTACCCAAACATTTACTAAAAAAATGTTTAAATTCAATGACCAGTTACTATAAACGTGTAGTAGCAAAATGCTTGTTGTTGATTCCAAATAGGCTTTACAAATTCAACCTGCATTTGTTACAGGGATTCATTTATGAAATTTGCTATTTCAATATTCAATAAGGGTACCTATAGTGCAGCAATACTAAACACTAGCGGTATAAACGGTATAGAATATGCAATGGAATAGGAATATGCATAAAATGAGTGTTTAAATTCTAGAATACATTTGAATAAAGTTACTGACTTCATTTAGGTATTTAGCAAAATTTTCTGAATATTTAATGAGATTCCCATAAAAGCATCAGAACTGTTAATTACTTGTCGTATTACTTTTCTAAATACAAAGGGGGCATATATTAAGACTAGGTTGACTATCTCTACAGTTATAAAGTTACTGTTTCAAGTTTTATTACAGTTTCTGGACTTTATTAGGAAATTCCTCCATTAAATTAACTTGTATCTTAAGTAGAAGTGGTAATAAAGTTCAAACTATTAAACATTTAAAAGCGTTACTAATAAATGTGTTTCAAAAAATATATTTACCAGTGCTGATTACTCCTTGCTGTTATGGTGATATATTTACCTGAAACAAATGTTCGTATCACAATAAATATCTTTAATTTAGTAGTATACACAAATGAATAGCTACAGATGAATAATGTAAGCTTACTTCAATTAATTACTCGGCCTTCGTATGAATGACTATTTAGCGATGATCACTTTGTATCAGCAAAGTAAACTTTTCAAGTATTTATGAGACGAGGCGATTCTAAAATTGAAGGCAAGCCATTTCAACTGTTTGTGCTAAAGCTTGAATAAGATACAAGCATATCTGTATGATACATTGAGTTGTAACAGTTGCTATCGTTAAAGGTAGACTTTACTTCTATAAATAGAGACGCAATATCCGTACTCGGAAATATGTTTGGAGACACCCTGCACTTGCTTTATAAATTGAATCCGCGTGTTTTATGTCCAATTTTAGTGCATTTATTGCTGTAATATTATTCTGTTTTATTGATAAAGAAATAAATATACGCGGCTGTATTTTTCCAATATCCGCCACTTTGTGAAGTTCTATAAGAGATCAGCGATCAGATTCGTTAAATCGGTAGTTACAGCTGCAATATTGTAACAAAATTAGAAACAGCAAGAATTCCATCGAACATTTCGGAAGGTTCCATATAACTGAAATAAATGATGCAATCATCAATGATTCATTACTGTAACTAATAGTTAAATAAATAAATTCAAAGTTACAGCAATGAGGCATGGCATTGGAATTTATTAAATCAGCATTATAACTAATTTTATTTTATACTAATGTAGAATGTTCTAGAATCCTTTCTTAATAAATTGCGTAGAATCTTGATATATAGATGTTTTAAATAAATAGAAATATAAACATTTATCATCTGTGAGCTGAAAAATAAATACCTAAGTGAACACGTGTAAACAAATAGTTGTAATTTAGTTAATATAGATAAGAAATTTTGAAAAGTTAACTAGTTTCTTTACAAGAACAAGTATCCATGTAATACCAACGAAATATTTCCAATTGATTTCAATTGATTATGTTACCTATATGTCTGTAGAAAGTTTCATCTACTGCTGCTGCGGATAAAAATTACTTATCAAAACATAAATACTAAATTTGTTATTGGTGATTTCGATGATTCTGATGAGTTAAGTTCCGATACTGGCACCGGAATCCGAAACACGGATGCTCCCCACGGACTGTCCGCATAACATTTTTGTGTTCTTATCAAATAAACACGTGTGTAATCCCTAATTAGAACTGTAAAATGATTAATGTGGTAGATGGAAACAAATAAAGCAAACATTTATGTTTAATCACAAAAATACAAATAAAAAATCAAAACTGCCTTATACAAGTATACATTAATTTAATAGTTATTTATACGTCTAGAGAGTAAAGTGACATTTTAATCCTGAGATTGTAAATTATTCCCGATATGAGCGAAGGCAGTCGAGTGCATAATTAGTGGAGGGATTCACGAAATTTACCCCTGAGATCCATACAAAGTTTTTCTCAAAATTTAACTTCCTAATTACGATTGACAGCCCGTAACTAAAAAATGAAATTTATTATTACTTTATGATGTCGTGTGAGTTTATTATACTAATGCATTAATTGCACTACCAATTTTTTGTTTGGTCATATCTTTACTCGCTAGGGAAGTAAAGTGACTCATTATAGAGAGTGTAACAAAAATGTAGGCTGCTACTTCATAAACACATTCTACTCATCACAATAAGCGCAAAAAACCAAAAAAACAGGTTATTTTTGCATTATTGGAGTTCTATTATTTTTATTCAAATACAACATGCACAACACATTGCTCTGTTCGTCTTCGTAGTGATCTTATTGTTCTTTTAGAAATACCGGGAATGTACATATTTCATTGAAGCCACCTTTATTACGCTGTCGAAGGCGCTGAATATTTGGAACAGGTTGGCAATAGACGATCTGCTTCAAGTGACTTCATGGATAAAAATCCAAGGGATTTAATTCTGGTGATCTTCAAGGCAATGCAATTGTCGCAACACGTCCTATCTAGCGTTCAGGATAAAGATTGTCCAGAAATTTCCTGGCTAGTAAACTAAAATGTGCTGGTGCACCTTCGTACATTAACCAAACGGCTCTTCTAATTTCTCAAGCAATATCATCTAGCAAGAGGAGTAAATCATTCTCTAAGGAATGCCTATAAACTGCACCTGTCAACCTTCTTTCAATAAAGATAGGCCCAATTACAAAATAATTAGTTATTCCTCCCCAAACATTCAAACAAACCTTTTGCTGGTGTCTATATTGAAAAGGAGCGTGCGGTTTTTTGCCATACCAAATGTGTAGGGTGTGGAAATTAATTATTCTATCTCACCTGAAACCTGCCTCATCAGTAAATAAAACAATGGAAGGGAAAAGTGGATCACTTGCACATTTTCGTAAAAACCAGTTTCAGAATTCTAAACTTGGTGCAAAGTATACTGTAATAAGTCCCTGGACACTTTGAAGATAATAAGGGTATAACTGGCAAGATTTCAAGACTGTCCAAATATCCACATCATCTATATGTTCGATCCGAGTAAGCATGCTCGTGCTTATACCGAGATTGTCTTCAATTTAAATAAGCACATGCTCCTTCGCTTCAGGAATTTGTGTGGTGGTTAGTCTGCCGCGATCAATGGTTTTTGTCTTAAAACATCGAGTTTGGCTTAATTGGGCATAAAGTAGCGGCCTACATCTTTGTTACACCCTGAATATGTCTAACATAAAGTATGAAATATTTATTTGACACCCAGTCATGAGAAATAGTATGCTATATACCATGGGACTAAATTTCCTCTTTTAATCCATCTATCGAGTGATTAAAAAGCACATTGGTTCTGAAGTATTTACACTTCCTTTGCGCTCTAGCAAAATTTGAAATCAAACGGGTCGCAGAACGTAAAATTGCATGAGTTTGAGTTCAACGGTTCATTCAATTTATCAATGTTTGCTTCGCGGCAAACGCTAATTAAATTTACTTGCGAAGCGCTATAGTAACGCTTCAACAATAAGCAATTTTAATTGGTTGATCTTTGCTGGTGTTATAGATTTAATATGTTTATGCGGGATTAAATTTAATTTATCTCCCTTAGTACTAATGTAAGATTTTAATTCCTTGATATTAAAAGTGTCGCTTTGGTCATGGAAACACAATACTAAATGTAGTGTTTTAGTCACGAAAGTGCAAAAAAGTTATTATTTTATATTATACAATATTCTCAGATAAGTCTATATAACATTCTGTCTAGATTTGTGTAGCATGCTCTAAACGCATATATTTGTTGCATTTTTTGCAGAAATATCTTGTCGGCCCGATCTTTCACTTCAGCTCATCATCACATTTACGCTGACGACACACAACTGTATCTATCATTTGAACTTAATGAGATCAAGCAAGCAATGGCAGCTATTAATTTTGATTTATCC